>JAOEHX010039093.1:1923-28792 GCA_025448015.1 Bolborhynchus lineola | reverse complement strand
CTGTCCAAAGGGTTTCTTGTTTTTGTTTAGCTCATCCACTAGCAACACTTTCGACTAATGATTCTTTGCTACTATATAAGAATGTCATGTCCTATGTTTATATTTGCCCATGGAAAGGTACCCAACTGTTCAAGTTAAGTGTTAAGGTAATCTGAAATTATGGATACATCTGAAGTGCTGGGTGCAGTCCTGGCCTCCCTGTTACAAGAAAGAATTGGAGCAAGTGCAGTGATGGGCCACAAAGATAATTATGGGATTGGAAGGCTCAGGGGGAATCTGATCAATGTGTATAAATACTTGATTGGGGAAACTAAAGAAGAGGGGACCCAGGCTCTTTTTTTGTCATATCCAGTGACAGGACTAGAAACAAAAGGCACAAATTAAAATACAGGAAATTCCACTCAAATATGAGGAAAAACATTTTTTATTATCAGGGTGGTCTAATGCTGGAGCAATTTGCCTAGAGAGGTTTTGGTGTCTCCATTCTCAGAATTAGAAACCAAATGGAAGCAAGAAATGAGAATGACAGAAGAACAGCATAACCCTGAAGCCAGTGAAAAAAGAGAGTTTTGACTAATTTTCTCTAGGAAACACTGAAGGGAATTTGTGGTAGGTTAAAGAGAGTTCTTATTTGTGTACTAATGGACCTATCCATATACAAGGGTGAAAAAGATAGCTAAGCCAGCAATGAAAAGCACAGTTCAGTCAGATTGCAGAAGCAGGTAAAGTTACATCTAGCGCAAAAGCGGCTAACCTAGGGTTGTAAAATATGGGAAAAAATGCCCACTTTTTCTTTCCTGAGACTTCAATATTATCAGATGCAAGAGGATGCCACAGAAGCAGCTGCTGGTAGAGCTAAGAAGAAAGGCTGAAATTAGGTGCCCTAAAAAAACCAAATTTAAAAGTCCCAAGCAGGATGAAGGTAAAGAGCTGCCAAGGAATGTGTGACCTGAATGCTTTTGTTCGGATACACTGGCGAGAGCTGCAGGTGGCAGAGGCACTGTGACCTTACACAACCCATCCGTATTCTCGCTAGTGAAGTGAGCAGAGAGAGTCTCACTCTTTTCCCAGTTTTCTCCAGAATCCTATTTGCTGGAAGGAACCAGGAGTTTGAGAACTAATTTGAAGATGCGAGTAGAGCTAGCTTACACTTCTTTTCTGCTGTTTTATAATCGACAGCAGAGTGACCCCAAGGATGAGGTGGGCTTCACCTTCCCACTAGTAGTAACTGTCTTCAGATCGGAGCCCTCCCAAAAGTGATGGCAGCATTTGCTCTGGTAGACATTTGCAGGGCTATGGCAAAGGCAAAATAAAAGCTCAAGCCATGACAGTTTTACTGCCTCAGGCAAGTCCAGAACCAAGTCTGGGCTCTCACATAGCTGAAAACAGGATTGAGAGTCTTAGGACCAGCACACTCTGAGGAAGGTTGGTATACAGATTTCATATTGCTAGAGAGCTGTATATTAAGACAGAGTTGAAATATATATGAGGACTTAATTTCTTTAGGTTGTTCATCTTCCCCACCACTTTCCATACTTTTTTTTTTTTCCTTTTCACTTAAGATAGAAGAAAATGCCTACTGATCACATGATCAGCAAAGGTTTTTTCCACCATTCTTCAGAGAACTGATTTATTTGTATGTTAATATTCTTATCCATGTACAAAAATGTGCACCATAAATAGTTTTATAAAGGAAAATCAGCCAACTGGAAATCCTTCCTTTATTTTAAAGATAATAGCTCCAGTTGTTTATTGCTTCTGCTGTTGATTTTTTCCAAGCAGAACAGCAAATCTGCTTTCAGTTAGGGGAGCGCAACCCTTCTGTGGCCAGAGTTCAGTACATATCTCAGGGTATCTTTCTATGGCGAAACACCCTGCCTACTTCAATGAAGCTGCTCACAATTAACTCTTCTGGATGTGGAGATCAAAGTAACATAGCCTTTTATTGATTGCCTTGAGGCTACATTCAGACTGCCTGAATTCCACCAAACTCCCCAGCACTAGCTCCACAGGGAGAGTTGCTGCAGATGGAGGGGAGCCTGGGGCAGGCAGCCAGTGGGAAACATTGTCCGCAGGGACTCTGGTGGAACATGCGAGGATCCCACAGAGACAGAGGCCAGCTACTACTGTGTGATGCAGCCTGGGTTTGAGTCAGCTGGACAATCAGGAGACGATTTCTTTTTTCCAGTGAGTGATATGTGTAAAATTTACTTCCTTAAACCTATATATATATATTTTTTTTTTTTTCTTTTTTTAGAAATGTCTTACTTTTTCCACATGTTTGTGAACCAGGATGGAGCAGATGTCCAGAGAGATCAGCATCAGCATCAGCATTTTTTTTTCCTTTAATGATTACCTTTGACAACTGTTAAAGCATAGAGTGTAGTGAAATCATCGCTACCCATTTATTATGGTAAACTATTCCCTTTTTTTCCAGTGGTTTGAGAGAAACACTCCAAATGTCCATAAAAATTGGTTACAACAGGACACTTGCTAAAACCAACATAATGAGCCCACTCAGTACAGCATGCTTCTGCAGGGGAAATGAATGCAAAAGAGCCCTGACACTAATGACTTAATTATTGCCTTGACTGTTGTCAGGATGACACCACAGCATCAGACAAATGGAATCTTTCTCCCTGGATGGGTTAAGCTCTTTCAGTTTCCTGGGCAGGTCATAATTTTTCTCACAGTATATTTTTACAAATTTACACCACAGAATTACCTCACAGTCTAAGCTGTTGTTCCCAAGGTGTCCCACATTTGAGTGTAACATCCTGAATCCTTTTTCCACGTGTGTTTTTGTTTTGAGTAGAAAACATAGAGAATCAGCTCCTGTATCTCAGCAAAGAAACTCATGGATGCATTCAGTGCTGTGGGCCTGGAAGAAGAAAGGATGCCAGAGAGGTCTTATCCTTCTGCTGCCACCAAGAAAGGGAACACAGCCTTGCAGTTTTTCTCAACAGGAGAGTTTAGTTGAAAATGTGTGATTTCTTCGCCAGCAAAACTAGCACTTCAGTAAAGCAAGCCTTGACACAAATCTAGTTCTTGCCAGTCTTTCTCCTGAGACCTCATGCTGTCATACCCTCCATCTATTGCCACATGCCATAGGCATCATCAGGACCTAAGTCCCAAGTATCAAAGACTCAGAGTTTTCCAGAAAAATACTACTTAGCTGGAGGTAACCCTTCCAGCTTCCTCCTCATTATGCAGCTTACAGGAATGAAATCTAGCAAACACAGTCAAAAGCATGACTGCTGAAATACAAGATCTGTGAGCATGTTTAACAAATGTGCAGCCAGAAAGCAATCGTCAAGAGTTTAATGTGACTCGGCATGTTCTTGGTTTTCCTGTAAAACAGTCACCCTAAACAATGGAGTTGTTTAAGAGGATTTTTGTTTCTCTGCATGTGGACATGAGGAGAAAGTGCCAGGTGATTACAGCAAATTTTTCATTCAGTTGATTTGGGGAAGGACATTCATTCTTTTCTTCATGGCTTATTTGGTGTAACTTTCACATGTTTAAACCTGATCTAAAATACCAAAGCAAGTTATTTATGTACTTCCCAAACGGTTTTCTTATGAGAAGTGGTTGATCAGAGGCACAGTCATATCAAAAGGCAGAGTGGTTCTGTCAGGATAAGGCACCTTCTCCAAAGGTCAGATGCTTATCCAGACCTGAGCCACATAAGCCAGACTGTTAGTCCTAGGAGCATTATAGCTGTAGGGTTAGAAAACAAATGAAAGTTAACACAGAACTGGCCAAAAGGGGACAGTAAATCAATTATTAGTACATCCCTAATACAAAGCTTTAGGTTTTCCTGAAGTCTGGGTTTTCCCTCATTTCCTCCAGGGAATTTTTAGCAGCTAGGTGAGCGGGAAAACTTGGCTTAAGGATGCTCTTCCTGGACTGGCTCCTATGTTTGCAATCAAAAATGATTCAAGATCACAAGAAGTGCTCCAGTCCAAAGAACAATGATCTCCCACAGGTATCAAGAAACATGGTATAATCAGTGAGCCACATTCACCAGTATGCTTGGGATGCTTTGCATCATCTTGGTGATGCAAAACAGTCATAAACCTGGACAGCCTGTGGAGCAGTATAAAGCAGCCAGAGCAAGTCAGCTTCATAGGCATCAGTGCTATACACCACATGCACTGGAACCCCCCAAAGAACTATTCCTTTATATAGCTCGCTGGACCTTAGTGAAACTCTGCTCTATACCACAACTTTTGTCACTGTAATCACAGAAATCAGTACAAAATGGAGCATCTTTGAGCCGAGTTATTCAGCTGATCCAGCTCTTGTGAAATACCCTGGAGGAAATGAGGGAAGACTCAGAATATTAAAGAAAAAAAAAAAAAGATATAATAAACCTCCATGCTTTACAGGCAAGGCTGCAGCAGTGATAGGGATGCTGTACTGCCAGGACAGGATGAGGCTGCTGAAGCTGGCGCAGACGCAAAGCCAGAGACTGCTGCTTCCTGACGGCTGGTTCAGGCAGAAAGTCACCAAGCGGGTGAGCAGAGCAGTCAGCAGAGGCACAACAGCTTCTCTATCAGCTTTCTAGATCTTTGCCACTAGCTGGGCTAGATCAGAAGAGAGCCTTGTAAATGTGCTACCTATTCTCCAGGGACTCTTGTGGTTCAGGCTCTAATCCAGTGTACTACTGTCTGCCAAAGAAACTTGCCTAGATTATGTTAGGTATTGGAAGAGATTACATGCATACAGACCCTGGGGTTTAAACCCCTAAATCACATCAAGCAGCTTAGTGCAGGACCACTTAGGCTCCATCTATACAAGCAAATAAAACTGGAAATGTTCCCAGGCACTGGAAATAGAGCCTCTCTTAAATTGTTTGTACAGCCTCTGCTGCATGATACTGGCTCATGCCAAACCATTCCTGGGCACACTTGAAACTCAGCAAGCACAGAGAGCCCAACAGCACAGCTGATGGGCAGTTTGTATGCAGCTGTCCCACTTTGGAGACAAACAGACTTGGGCCTCTCTGTGCTGGCAGGCAGCAGTCCATGTCATGCTTAACTTGCTGGGAATGACTTACCTGATAGGACTACTTCAGCTGTACAGGGCACACAAGAGACAGCCCATAATTCTGTTTTTAAAGATTACTGTGTCCAGAGGAAGGAAATGGGTTGCTTGTTCAAGCTTATTCAGAATCATCTTTAGCAGATTTATGTCTGGAAAAATAGGTTTGCTTGTAGCATATACTTTTGTATTCATGAATTAAAGGATCGAAAACGAAACCAAAATCACATTAATTAAGACTAAACAGTGGGAAGGTCCCACAGTTTTTCCAGTCCCCTAGGTAGCTTGCTAGGGAGGCCTGGCAGCTGCTATGACGAGCATTGGCTAGGTTGCAAGCATCCTTTCTTGCTTTAACTGTTCAGAACATCTCCTGAAGCCACTCTGATCACTTACAGTGCTCTTTTCCCATTTCACTGGGGAATGACCTACTTTTTCTCCTCCTTTCCTGTTTACCTGCCTTGTTCCCTGTGATTGGATGCTGAGACATTGCATGGCAATGTGTGGCATGAAGTCATTTCCTCTTTTAATTCCTTCAGTTTCTGAAGTCATTTCCTTCCCCCACCTACTCAGCATTTCTCAATATTTCTGTAGTGTGCGCCACTCACCCCTACCTTGGCTCCACTCCGCTTTCTCCTCTTACAGCCAAAGAAAGACAGATTAGTAAAATAGTACACATCAGATCATGAGAACTATGACAACAGTAAGAATGCTGTGTATGTAAAAATTATTCTGTCTCTGAGACTAAAGAGAAAGCACAGCATAACAGTGGGTACCTGCATTACTAATGCATCCCCTCCACTTCTACTGGTGGGAAAGGGACAAGGATGAGTGGAGCAGCACGGTAAAGTAACACTAAGTGTTTTACAGCTGTAATGGAAAGCTGGCCACCTAAGACTTTTAAAAGCCATACCTGTATAAAATCACCCACAGGGACTAGCATCACCATCACCATACTTCTTTCCTCCATGGCGAGAATCAGTCAATCAACAGCAAAGATTAGATGGAAAACTACATCAGATAAACATTCCTTACTTGCTGTTAGGAACCCCATCCCACAGAAGCCAGGGCAGGTTTCCAATGGGAGCAATTTCAGAGCTATGGAACCTGGGGTACAGAAGTCCTGGCACCAGCATGCATGTCTAAGGACAGATAGTAAGAGATTTCTACTTGGTCCATGCTATCTCAAGAGCCTACAGTTAAGCTGTAGTGAGCTATCCTCCTGTGAGAACCCACAGCACTGAGGCACCCTACAGCTATGACTGTTTGCAAGCAGAGACCATTTAAAATGCAGCTCAGGTGTATTTGAATCACAGTGTATTTGAATCACAGTTTCAGGTATTATGGTCCCCACAGCCATATCATTGATTTACATTTCAGTTTTGGGGCATACTTGAAAAATTATAAATAGGGCCAAGAATTCTCACAGTGTTTGTGCCCAGGACCAGTAGTGCAAGATATGCCTGAGAGTACAACTTTCTGCCTGATCGATTTTCACTTGGGAATTTAGGAATTCCATTTCAAACAAAAATATATGGCTGGAACTAATTCAAACCACAAGCAGATAAAGCAAAGAAATCAAATCAAACAAATAAATCAAGATTACAGCTTTCTCAAAAAGGTATGTTCTAATTCAGCCACAGGTCATGAGACTTGATGGAGGAATTTCTGGAGGCAACCCTACAGCCTGTAATTGCTGTTGATCGTATGAAATGATCCTGTTAGTCTCTTCCCTTTAGTGCCTGTAAGCTGTGCAAATATAGGTGTGTGAATGATGACAAGGTCTCTTTTTGCCCCGCAGTGACTGCCAGCTACCAATTATACTCAGGGTACAGGCAGTGAAACAGCTGAGGAGTCACCACACTTGAGGAAAGCACCTTCTTGAGACACAGCTGGAGTCCATATCTCAGGAGTCACACTCCAGAAGTGTATGTCCATTTCCAGTTATAAACTGCCTCTTATTGACAATGAATTTAATGAAAAATGAGCACTGCAGAATTCGCTCTTTAAATAGCTTGAAAAATTAAATTCTCATAAAAATTTAGGTAATATTGTTAAGAAAAGACATTGGTGAAGAGGGGTGAAGTGTGATTTCCTCAGTTCCTTTGTAATCTCTAAGTCAGTGATAGGGTATTTGTCCCTAGCACATAATCACTGTATTTTTCCAGAGGAAAGTGTTTGGAAATTTCAGTAAAACATCGCATCTGATGTTCTGCCATTGCTACATTTTAGAAACAGCAAAAGACCTCTGAGAGACTGATGCCCTTTTTCAGTCAATGACAAACAAATATGTAGTCCAGAGAAAAATCCATTCTTCTTCTTTTTGCAGTGAGTGTGACTTTTCACGGGGACATGTATTCTGAGTATGTTCACAGCTTCGCTAGTGACAAAGATAATGGCAATTCCTAATTACTCCAACCAAAGCAGCATGGAGAAAACATTATACAATTTTGAATTATCATAACAGAATTCAACAGAACTTGAAAACATGATACATTTTCTGTTCATATATGAATACTTTGCTGACAAAACAAGTCAGACCCATGTCTCAACTCACAGCAACTGCCTGTAATTCAAAACAATGATTCAGCACTGGGTATGCAAAGCTGTGAACATTTTAGCTATGTTTTTTCCACAGAACTTTTGACACTTCAGCCTCAGACATTTTTTGCACAAAGTTCAAGCAAGTTTTTCAAACAAGCAAAACAAAACAAAAACAAAACCAAAAACAAAAACCTGAGGGTTTTCAATTCACACATAAATGTTTAAAGAGCAGTTTAAAGGCTATCAACTGAAAGGCTCTGCATTTCAAGCCCATTTGTATTTCTCTGAGGATGTTTTCCAGAACAATGTGTGCAAATGCAATGTGAGAGGGAAACTGGAAAGGTGGCTTCCTATTTCTTTGTCAGATGGGTGGCCACTGCTTCTATACCTCCCCTCTCATCCTCTTGGGCAGGCTTACATCTCTGTGCACAGTCCTACCAGATTTATTGCAAAGGATTTTCCCATCCAGATCTGGAGCCTGCCTCTGGTCTGTGTTACCTTGGGACAGGCTAGCTTCCCCCAGGGTGATGGCACAGTTGCAACAGGCTGAGTTAAACAAGCTGGGTTGTAGTATGCTTGTAGACAGACTGCTGGTCTGTAAGGATCTGACCCCAGCTGTAGGATCCCGTGACTCACCCCCGCCCTTGGGGAAGGCTGCAGGGAGTTTCCTCACATCACCTTCTCGGAAAACCAGCAGGAGGGAGCACGGTGCCAGCCGATCCTGAGCTGCCAGGTAAAAATTGCCCTGCTTCCAGACAAGTGGTGAGACGGTCTCACAATGGAAACTCCATCTCCCTTCCCAGAGGGTTTCATGCACGTGGGTTTGCGTCACCCGGCAAAGGCAGGAATGGGGGACCCCCCCAGGAACAGCCTGGCCTGGCATCTTCACAACCTCCACGGATGGAATGTCCTGGCCAGCCAGCTGGCTCTCCACACTTAGCTTCCAAAAAAGGGGAAAAGGGAGAATGTCAGCATTTGCTCTGAAGCCAAGTTCCTGCTTTCATGTCTCAGACTGACATTGACCCTTTTAGCGCTGCCGTGGAGTGTAGGGAGAGGCCTTAGAATTAGCTTCTTTTGTATTTAGCATTACTTCTTTTAGTATTGCCACTACCTGCTTAGCAACTTCAGACTTTCCCTGTTCATCTTACACCTTGCATATACTAGATGCTAACAGGTATCACAACAGTTAAAATTCTTCCCGAAGAAAACTTCCTATTTTGTGTTAACCCACAAATCACTGTAGAAACTCCTGATTCCCTCTCCTACGATGCTCTGCTGATCTGGATGAAAAATGTGTGTTTTCTTTTGGAAAAGGACAACACAAAACAAAACCAAAACAAATGCACAAAATTTGGACGACTTTTCCTGGCACACTTCTCAGAGAACATTTGGATTTAAGTTATCATTCCGAAAGGCAAAAGAGGCTAGCATAAAACTACAAAATGAAATATTTCTATTTGCAAATGGAGCTGTAATACCTCACAGGGGTTTAGTCCGGGCGTCCTCCATCTCTCAGGTTTTTAAATCTCTGATCCAGGGTTCTCTTTTACATGGTTTTAACAATCGAGATACTAAGAAAAAGATACTCAACTGAAGTTGTCCACCCAAGGGTCTGTGTTTCCACTGAGAGATTTGGAGGTGACCACACTGATGAAGCTTGAAAAATGCTGATCTATGGCCTATGATGGAGGTGATGGGCAGCTGCCATTGCCCTCCACTCCGCGGTTGAGAGCATACAAGACAAAATGAGATATTTTTAAACAAACTTGGAAAATCCAGGACTGAATGTTAAATTATAAATGTGTGGATTGATTAAGTACACAGACTCTAAATGTGGATCATTGCAACACTACATTTTTTATCTCAAATTGAAATAATGCTGTAATAGTATAGAATAGTACATGGATTTCAAAACGTATCATGAAGTCTAGTACTCTACAGCTGCTTGTTGGGCACAAAAGGAAAACATTAAGGATGAAGGTTAATTTTATCTTCTCATAAGATAGTTTTATTCCTGGGGGAAAAAAATAATTTTCCTCTCTGAAATAAGTCAGTTATAATTTGCATGTAAAAATTTAATATTGAGATTCAGTGCTTGGCAGAACAATGTTTCTGAGAACAATTACAAACTCCAGTTCAATGCTTTGGAAAACAAATAATTTTTAAAGTTCTTTCTCATTAGATACCTTAGATTTATTTTAACCTTGAAATACTTGAAGCAAAAACTAGCTGTTGTAAGTACTACATTTCCTTCCCTGCAATACTGACCAGGGAAGACAGCAAAAAGCTCATTACATATGAACAAAACTGTAACTTTAGGAATACTAACTATGAAAGAGCCTCCTTCCCTTTTCAGATTCTTGTTCTTAATCTGTCTATTTATGCTTCTAAGAAGACATGTTACAGATAAACCTTTTGATTAGGGTTCTGTTAAAAAATTGTAATCTGGGAATTATGGAAGGAAAGATGATCTGATCTCAGACAGACTTGGATTAATTTTCTCTTACATTGTTAGCCAAATTTCCTCTTCACTCGTCTTTTTAAACACTGTCGTGGTAAGTATTTCTGGGTTGAATTTTTTTTTTTGTTTGGTTTTATTTTTTTTTTTTTTTTTTTTTGTTTTGAATCAGAAGTTTTATCAGAGGCTCAAACATTATTTCCATCCAAATTATGTTCCGTATGAGGCATTTGCATATATTTCCTGTGAGCAAGTATGGATTTTCCACTTATATCTATTCAGACCCTGAACGTAACTGCACTGTGTTAGCATCTTTGCAAGAGATCACATGTTTTTTTCCAAGATCTGGTGATGGAAAATCTGGAAAGCAATATTTCATGTCTCTCAGAAGGCTATTTAACTCAAAAAGTATTTCTCAAAAATACTCAGTTATTTAGCCTCATAGCAATCACCCATTCCTAATTTGAAGAACGTTCATCCAGGGGGTAAAGCATTGAACTGTAATGAATCATTTGTTTCTTTTGTGGAGATTAAGAGCATTACTAAGCAAAGAATAAGTTACATAATGTTTTTTGGGTGTTTTGTTGTTTTGTTTGGTTTTTTTTTAAGCAAAAAGAGAAAAGTGGTAAAGGAATGAGGAATATACATTTCTTTGCAATTTGTTTGGTTTTGGATTGCCTTTTGTAGAGATTCCATTTCAGGCACTGCCAATGCTACCAGTAGAGCCCGCTATGGGACCACTCAAATTTGGAGGGGAAAGGTGAGCATTCACAGCCAGGTTCTGAAGTTTCACTATTTTCATGAACCACCAGAATTGGAGTCCACAAAGACCCACCATCCATCAGACCTAAGCAACTACTTAACCATGGAAGAGGAGATGCTGAGTTTCACCCAGCGGATCTTACCCTGAGCTGATCAGCAATAATCTCAGAGGTAGCACTAGGTCCACCTAAGCTCATCCTTCCTGACTTTTTGCATTGACATTTGCCTATGTATAGAGTTAATTAAACTTCCCAGCTGGTCTAGGAGACAAGGCATCAGACTCGTGTGATGTATTCAGCAGTGAAGGGAAAAGGAGTATTTAGGTTGACTGTTAAGCAACAACACTACGTGCTGTGGGCAAGAGGGACACAATGCCAGCTCTGGAAATTTCGCAACTGTTTTTTTTTTTTTTTCCTCAAGACTTTGTAATTAAGGCTTGTGGGGTTAATAAACAGCCACCACCACCACCAAAAGTAACACTTATGACAGAATTGATGAAAAAGACAAGAGCATTTTGGACTGTTTACAATTGTTATTCTGTTAATACTCCAGTAAGAAAGTGAGAGGTCTTCTGTGTCTTTTTTAGTACAACAGCACATCTCAAGATAAATCCCAGAGGGGACATATTTTTGAACACCAAGATGAAAGTGGAGGCTAAAGCAGGCAGGGGAAAAGGTGGATTTGGCTAAACCTGAGCAGCTGCATTTTGCATGTCCAAAACCAAAACCACACTTTGCCTTTGTATGTTCAGTCTTGCTGCGCTAGGAATGGCGGTGTGCAGGATGGGGCCGTGCACAGCGCGGTGCATCCCTGTGCAAGTGACCTGAGCAAGGGCACAACTCTCCCATGTAGCAGAGAGGAGAGAAAGGGAAAGCAGAAGTCAGAGCTGAGAGCTAGCCAGTCCAGGAAAAAAGGCCATGGCAGAAAAGCAGTTCCTGCTACGCTTCATGAGCAGTGCCCAGAGCACTGCTGGGGTGATGTAGGTTAAAGCTGAGTTAGCAATTAGCTCAAACTCTGGTCTACAGCTGTGGACCCTTTCTCCTAGCCAAGGGTGCAAAATGCTACCTCAAGAGATTTATCTCTGAGGTAGATGGACATTTTAATTACCTGAAGTGGAGTCCTGGAATGAATGATTTGACGTATCTCAAGTCTGAAGGGAAAACAAGAGAAAGTCTTCCACGCTCACTGCTAGCTGTGGCAGCTGCAGCAATAAATGCGTGCTGAGACAAACCTACCCCAGCCAGGCTCACACACGCACAAATAGTAGTCTAGGCTGTGGTTGCTTAATATCCCACATGAGTGGCTAATTACTTCATGAGCTAATTCAGAGTACCTATGAAGTGTGGTAAAAATAGGTCTTGTGTGTTTAAAACCAGGTCAAACACAAACCAATGCAAAAGAAACTGCCAGAGAAGGGTGAGTGACACGTGTCTCAGGTTCTGCCATTTGCCCACAGGTAGCCACTGTCACAAGAGAACAGCTAAAACTGGACATGCAAACACTCAAGGAATGGGGAAACTGGATATTAGTGTTAGAGAAGCTGAACTTGAAAATCAGAGCAATGCCAACTTGGACACTGTCCCATGTTTCTGACAAATCCCCCTGTAAATAACCCTCACAGTCCAGCCAGACTTGGCTTTTGTGTAGGTGAAATGTTTCTCACCACTATAAAGAAAGTACAAACCACAGCCAGACGGTAAAATGATGCTTTCTTGTGTACCAAAGCTACAGTTACGGCCACAGGAGGGATCTGTATGCTGAAGTTCAGTGTGCAGAAGTCAATTGCTGAAATAAAACCAAATTTTTTGGGACACTAGAGAGTCAAGTATTCTTTCCCCATAGAATTGACCACTTCTTCTTGTTGGGGCTACTCCAAGCTGCTTCTGGAAGCATGGCACAGCTGCAGAGAGGCTACAGAAAATAAGAGGCAGGAGAGAAATGGAGCAAGAGGGATTATTTGAGGGGAGCAACTTAGAGTATATTTTAATTAATGTGCCCAGTTCACTGCTGCTGAGTGACCAGGGGAGAATGATTTGTTGGGTTTTTTAAGATAAATTGCTGTGTTAGCCTGTATGCATTAAAATACAATATATTGGAATATTACTACTATAATACAACTTTAATATGCGTCGTATGCTGTGTTTGTCAAGTATTTTCTGAACTGTTCAAGTCTCTGCAAATTAGCTGTAAGACACTAACAAAATGCTTCTGTGGCTGCAAATTGAAATTTTTGGAATTTTTGCTTTGCAGGAAATGTGACTTTTTATTCCACCCAGGACCAAAAAACATCCAATTCTGAAATATATCTCTCCCACAAATCCTCAGGGATTTCAATTTAACACAGAAGCGATGGGGAAGATTCACCATTGTAAGATTTTGCAATTATTTGGAGCTTGAAGCTGTCTAAAAATAGCAGGTCATCTGAGAGCTAAATTATTTATGTCCTGGATTTAGACACACTTCCACTGATTTAGTTGTCTTTTATCAGCCTTAGGATTATTGCTTTTTACTTTCCTGGTAATAGATTGTCTCAGGTTTGTTTTAAACAAAGATCTGACCAGTACCATAAATGGATCTTGGAAGCTACAATTCTGAAAGTAGTGAAATGCTACAGCATAGTGCAAGAGATAGGAAGGCGATATGTTATTAGGCAAACACTTGTTTAAGGTGATGTAGTGTACAAATGCATGCTGTAATTTGAGATTATAATTCACTGCGTTTACTTCTATCTGATGAGCATAAGGTGAATGCTTTTGCTGTTTAAGACCACAGCTTTTTTATCTAAACCTCTGCATCTTTCCAAAGTAATTTCTGTTTCTGGTTAAAGTTTGCTTCCCTTCTCAACTCTTCTGATCAGAAGTTAGATAAATATCACTTGCCTATGGTCTGGAGGTGAATCCACAGCTTGGATAACTAGGGTAAAGGGCCTCCTGCTGCAAGACCTGCTTGTTCCCCATTGACTCTCTCCTCCTCATGCACACACATATGCTTTTTTTGAGTGGAAAGGACTGGTGCAGGACACGGGGAGGAGGGTAGGAAGGGAAAGCAAGCAGCATGGCAGCAGTGGCTCACACACAGCAACACAAGTGTAGGGGAAGGCTAAAGCTCACAACTAGTTGTCCTTTCTTTCTCTCCAGATGAATGGACACTCAGTTGTTGAAACTATTTTCTGGCAGTATGTCCCCACTACTTTTACTACACAGAAGTAGTAAAAGACAATATTACCACCAGCCTCTATACTTCCACTTTTCCACACACATTTTTTATAATGGCTGTTGGGTTGCTTGTCAGCTGTGGGAGTCCCTCTGGCACCAGTGGGTTCCCTTGACATGCCCTGTGGAGTCCCTGCGACTCCCTGGCCACTGAGCACACTGCCGATGTGTGCACCCTGGGGAAGGAGGAAAAGAATGGAAAAGTCTCCAGAGCAACTGCACAGGGTGGATGTAAACAGGAGGCATTTTTGCTTCCTCTTTCCTGCCTAATGCTTCCCCGGGAGAGCCGTGTTCCTTGCTGGAGTGTGGCCTTGCCTTGCGAGAACAGACACTCATTTGGCACTGCAAAGCCCAGAAGAGGTTATCTGGTCAAGGTGGCTTTGTCTGGAGCAGTTTAAGCAAACACTGTATTTCTGGGAATTATCACTCTGTTGGTCGGAGTCCTGGTCGTGTGGCTGCTGGCATACCAGCTCTACAAACAGAGAAAAAAGTGTCAGGACTATTTTAATAAAGGATTCCAATGGGAGTCAGAAGCATGTTGATGACTTCTTTCATGTGTTAATGCCATTAGCCACCTCAGGCATTAAGCGTGGGGAGTACCAGTAACTGACAGTGCACTAAGTGGGGAATGAATCATTTTTTTTTTTTTAAGTAACTTTGTTGTTCTCATGAAATTTGGCCTCAGCAACGCTGTCAGGTTTCAATTAGTGCTGGTAACTCTGGTTCAGAAAAAAATAAAGTAAACTTGATCCATGATGTGTTACTAGAAATTTGACAAAGAGTGCCTTCCAGCCCCCTTTAAAGTGGTCTGTGGCATGAAGGGCATTAAGAAACAACAGGCCCATGGCAGGGGGAGTGCTGTTGTGTCCTGCTTGTTCATGGAGGATGTAAGCAGAGAAAGTTTCCTTACATTTCTCCATGGCCAGCCCATCCAACTGGTTGGCATCTCTCAGGTCAAAATGCATGAGTTTTGTACAAGTGAAGCTTTTGTGCTACTTCCTTAACAAAGACCAGTGAGAACAGTCAGATTCATAACATAAAGCACATCACAGCTGGAGACGGGGACTTTCGAAAGCAAGAGGAACAAATACATGAGCAGCTTTGCAACCAGAGCAAGATTTTCTTTTGTGCTGAACGTGGCTGGCTGCTTGCTACTTTCCTATTCAAAATGTAAAGCAGAAACAAGAATCAAGGAGTATGGGGAATGAAGGGTAGAATCCCAAAGGTTACACTCTCTGCTCTTCAAAACCCTGCTTAACAATATCCTCCCCTTCCCAAACTTTCATGTTGAAAGTCCATATCCAGAGAGAGGTCAGTCCCGGTGAGTACCTACAGCTCTCCTATCCCAGCTGCATGTTTCTGCTCCTTCCCTACCACAAGCCCAGCTAGGGAGTCGAGCTAGCTGGAAATGCGCTGTTTTGCTCTGTAGGGTTAGTCTTTACCTAGCACAGCCCTGAGAGCTGGCTGCCTGCCCAGACGAGCTGGGGAAGGGTAGAACGGCAGCAGCGCTGACTAAGCTTGGTTTGGCTTCCAGGGAACTGATCTTTCCCCTCCGCCAGAAACGCAGCGGCTGTCATGGCCTTGAGCTCTGCGTTGCCTAATTCATTTTGCTGAGCAGACCTAGAAGTCTCAATCAGCTCCATGGACAGTAAAAAACTTTTCAATAGTAATGTAAAATCTTCTTGGATAGATCTTAATGGGCAGGCTCCTGTCCCTTGGTACAGACCTAATTGCTGAGCCATTTAGTAAACAAAGGAGTAATACTATTATTTAGGCTTATTTAGGCTTATTATTTAGGTGGAGCTGACCCTCTTTAATCTCTGTAGAGTCTGGGGGCTTGTATCAGAGTTTTAGAAACTTCAGGGCAGCATAAACCTAAAAATGAGTGAAAAGCAGAGCTTTTAAAGTCAACCTTGAAGTCTTTAAGCTGTATATGAGAGGGAGAAAGACAACAGCACCACAGATGTGCTCAAGCAGAGCAGCCCATATGCTTAAGTCAGTCAAGCCTAGAGGACGCTTCCCAGGAAGTTGGAGGATATCTTATTATTACTGCTGGACTTCTCTGTTGAGGCTGCCAGTGGCTGTGCCAATTAATTTCGGCGCTGAGTGAGTTTTAGCAAGTGGCCACCTAAGCAGTTAGGCCATGACTTCCAAATAACTGTATTTATTTCTTCCTCTGCAGATACAAATGTTCAAGATGTCAATTACATGAAATTTTATTTTTACTACACATCTCTGAAGGAGTTAAGAACACTTTGTGTGACTGACAGCCACAAATTCACCTTTCCTGTGTATTAAGTCATCACTTCACTATTGAGTTCTCAGCTGATGCAGGAAGAAAAGGAGAGCTGATCAGAAGCATTAAAGATGCTTTAACATGCACAAGGAAGAGAAGGGGCAAAATGGACTACTGAACTTGTTTGACCTAGTATGACAGTGCATTGTGCCTTAAAATTACTGAATCTTGTTCCCACTCCTCCTCACTTTTCACTCATGTCTAGACCAAACACTGAATTTGTGATACTTTTACCACAGCATCTGATTGCTTGGGAACTTCACTGGCCATCTTGATCACACTGACTTTGTATGTCTGAAATGTGGTCACTGGATTAGCTGCTGCAGCTCAGTTGCTTTACTTGTCTGCATTGTGCTTTCTCTTGACTCATAAAAATCCTGGCTCGTTAAGCAAGCTTGTGATGGTTCAACTATGGTGTCTACCCATTGCATACATATGTTTAAATTTATTTTCATCTACATTCACATCCAGCTAGTGCACAGCATTTGCTTTGTAGTTCTGGCATAATAGCCACAAAGCCTCTGATGCATTATGGAATCATATGTTTGTAGACCTTTCTTTTCCTTGATGAATTACAATGCAATCAGACTTCTCTCAGCCTCAAAAAAAAAAAAAAGGCACCTCCCCCCCCCAAATCCAAACAAAATGCAAAGATGTGAAATACTAAGAAGACAGGACATGTTTAATCTGAAATAAAATCCCATGGGTGGCAATGTTGGCATAAGTGGTTTCTGGTTTTCTGTTTCACACACACAAATTGATACGATTTACTTTAAACACTTGGCCTTTTTGTTCTTGCACAAAACAATTCTATTTGACTTCAGACTGATGAATGAAAGAACTGAGCTATTGAAAGGACAAGGAATGAAAAACTGTAATCAGGTTAGAAACATCAGGATTTTTCTATCATAAGTTAACTAATGCTCAGTAACCAGTGGAGCAGGAAAAGATCAAACAAAAAAAAAAACCAAGTTCACCCCTGCCTTGAAGTAATCAGCATGTACCAACTTCTATAACTGATTACATAAAGGTACCTTTTGAATATTGGCACTTTTCTCTCTGCCTCTATTTGTAACCATGCTGGTACAGAGAAGAGCTCAGGACTCTCAGGAGAAGAAGTTGCCTGCTTGCTGCCAGATAGCTAAGGGCATAGGGGGAAACAAAAGGAGGCCTCACTCTACCGAACAGGTCTCTTCTCAAGAAAATAACCCAGACAGGATAAGCCATCAAAGGTTTCTTCTTATCTAAAAAGAAGATCATTGGGAAATCCATGAGATCAAGTTGGTCAGAGAGAGCCTGCCAGCCCACACACTTCTGTGGAATTCTTAGGAAGGAACTGAGTATGAAATTTGAATATTCATTGTCTTCTGCAAACTCCCGCAAAGTGAGTGGTTAACAAAATTTCACGTAAAGCCGTATTGTCTGAGTAAAACATTTCACTTTTATTTAGGTGGTGTTTTCTTCCTGTTCTGGTAGGTAGAAGGATGAATCCCTGCAATTTTTTTACTCTCCATTTCTAAACAGTGGGGAGGGAGAGCTGGTTATTTCTGGTAGGATCAGTGTTTGTAGTGGTTTCACTCTCATTTCCCTTCTGCAAAATCAGCTGTTCTTTGCCAGAGTTCAGAAATCACAACCATCTCACCTAGAAGAGGACAGACCCACTTCTGAGAACTCCTGGGTTTTCTCTACAAGCCACTGTTCAGCCTGCTGGGATCAAGAGGACAAAATCAAGCCTACTTTCTATGCTACTTCCCAGCAAACAATAAAATTTGCCTCTCAGATCACATTTGCAGTGAAAAACAAGAACTCCACATGTTTGTCTTTGAGTTCTCCAGAAAAACCACTCAGCTTGGGCTTGGATTTTACCACCAATACCACTGACTTGAGCGAAAAGCCAACCTTTGGCATGCAGAAAATCATTGTGGTTGGTATAGCTCTTCCTAATAACATATTCCGGTGCTTAAGCACTATGAATTGCCTCTATTTTTTATGGTTTTGACAAGGCAACAGAGGGGTGTTTTTGTGTCAGAGATTAAATAAAAACTTTTCAAAGTACTGGTTAACAGCACACAACTTTGCTTGAGGTATGATCCAAGACTGAAGCAAAAGACAGTCTGCTGCCTGATTGTAGTGCCTTCAAATCAAACCTTGTTTTTTTCTTCCTATTCTGTTCCCTGGCAACATGTAGAAATAGAGTAGAATGTGAAGAAACGGAAATAAAACAGAAACATAAATCAAAATAAATACAATACAATAAAAAAATTAAAACCAATATAAGAGTATTCTGTTAATGTCAAGCTGTTTATATTGCAACAGTGAATGCAATAATAAAAATAAGAGCATGGTAAACTACTGTGCCATATTGTGCATAACAACAGTGTACTTTATTCTTAAAGTAATTGCGAAATGAGGTCCATGAGACTACTGGCTACTGGCAAAGTCTAAACATTCAAACATGATTTCATGTTGCCCTGCTTAAAATGATCTTGAAATCAAAGATCTCACTGCAATTAGCCCCAGAGATAATGATTTCAGACTGCTTTTCAGACATTCAGAGCAAATATTTTGGGGGTTTGTGTCTGTAAATTGACAAGGCTTTCTGTACACTGCAAACACACAGGACAAGATCTCAGGAGTCTCTGAGGTGGGACTGCAGAATTGCACTCTCCTTACAAAGCGCTTTGCTGTCAACCATGCAGCATGGCTCTAGCAGACCAGAACTGATGTGGAAAATGTGCCTCCGTTGTAAAGGTGGGATGACAGTTTAGGAAGATCCATAGGTCTAAAGAATAGTAAAAAATTTAGTATTTTTGATGGTGCCATGTGTATCTACTGAAAGAGCAACCATAAAATCTACAGCAAAAGCTCAGCGTTAAAACAGTTGTCCCACAGGGGCTGTATAAGGGTTTTTCACTTAATCATCCTGTGTCTGCTGAAGATTTTGCCAGTAACAGGATTTTCCCCCTCTTTCTACAGACTACACATTTTGTCAAATGCAGCAGGAACTTACCTGGAAAGGCAGGGTGGGGATGAGGTTCACTTACACAGAAGCAGATACAAAACCCACTTCACCACTACCAAAGCATCAGTGTTATTTCCTTATTCTTAGCTATATAACATCCTCATTTTACCTATAGACACTTTCAGATCTCTCTCACATACAGACAGAACATTCCTCCCTCCCATTCTCCTTTTGAGTTTATAGCCCCCAGATGCATTTCTGACACTGGGCCACTTTAGCTTAGGAATCAGCACATTTATATTCCAAGCTGAGGACAGGCATCCCAAGAGGAAAAAGGCACTAGTCAAGTCTTGCCTCTATGACAAGCTCCTAGATGACCTCCAGGAAGTTACTTGCAGTCTTTGGCTTCTTTACCTGTAAAATAATGGGGATATTACTTCTTTTCCCTTACCTCATTTAAGTAAACTAAAAAATACTGATCTTAGGCACTTTCCTGTATATGCCTCAGCACTGTCAAGCTGTTAGCACTCTCTTTTTAGCCAGAGATCTGCTACAACATCCCTTGACAACACGTGTCAAGATTACTCAGAATTTTACAGATAGGGCCGCATGTCATACAAAGCAGGGTGGTTGGAATAGTCTACAGTTGCTCCACTCCAAGGTTTTGGGGGTTGTCTTTTTGCTCACAGAGGATATAACTGCCTTGCAGCGGGTATAAGAACCTAGCTCTCACGTGACTGTCCTTGCTACTGCTTTGAGGTAATTCTCTAACTGCATCTCCTAATTGGAAAAAGAAGGGTTGGCTCAAGCTTGTGATGACTCAGGTCAGTCTGTTATGTCAGAACATAGCACTTGACTCAAAAGTTGTCTCTCTTTCTGTATGCAGCTCTGCTCAAGCCTGGCAGCGTGTTGCTTAAAAAAAATGTCTGTGACTCAGAGGTGAATAGCGCAGGCCATTTCTATGGATTTTACCTGTGATTTCAGTTGCCTGTCATCATCAATGCTAAATTGCTTTGGTATGGCCAGAGGCACTTTCCACTGGTTGAATTAAAGCTGCGTTGCATTGCCAGAAGGATCTAACAGGACCAAAGAGAGTCAGAAACAGAGACATGACTTTGTAGCCCAGTGGCTGTAGCTGTCATTTGGAACAAAGCCATCTTGGTTTCTAGTCCCTACTTCCAGGCTTTTGTAATTTACCCAGTACCTATAAATCACCCAGCTGATGTAGAATAAAATAATCATATCAGTCCCATACCTTGCTCCACTTGGAATAAGTACTGAGGCTTACCCAGAACTCCTATGGAGTAGAAACCTCTTTTCCATCTTCCTGCAAGTCTGGTGTTGTAGTATGCTCTTACTGTCTCACATGTATAAAGCCAGAGCTCCTTCAGTACCTGGATGGTTGGGCAAGATAAGGGCAATAATTACATACTGCACGCTTGTAACTCTTATCATGGACAGCTTACAAAACTCCTTAAAAACATCCATCCATTCTCACAACATGCCTGGGAGGTAGATAAGGTTTTATTGTGCACACAAGCCATTATTTATTGTGAACTAAGAGACAGTACTCTGTTGCTGGTACACCAAAGATAAACAACTTGCCCAGGCAGAGTCTGCAAGGGAACTTTAGGGTTGCTCCAAACCATGTGTTTAAATCCCTAGGCCAGAGCAGAACATTCAAAGGTATTTAACCTGGCAAAAGTTAAAGTACAGGCTTGTACCATTGTGATAAATCTTGGACTTCTGGTTTACCACAGTGTGGATGGGCATGGAAGAGGAGCCAGGGAAGGGCTGATAAGGCTGTCAGTGCTCAACCAGCCACTTTCTGGTGCATGTGGTGGTTCGGCTCCCGCCCCCCTTTCCCAGGATGAGCACTGCTTCTAGACTGCATGATGAGTCAAGGTATTGTGGCTGAGACTGCAAGCACTGGCTCTGTCACCAAGCAGACAGACAGACATTCAAAGAAACCACAGCCCTCTGGTTTCTTTGTCCTTGTTTGCTTAATCAAATTAGGGTTGTGTGTGCGCGTACACATTTTTTCGACCCACAGCACAAACAAATACTGCTCAACACCTGAGGGTGGCTGGCTCTCAGAAATGCCTCTGGAAAGATGACTCAGAGGAGTAGTGGGAGGCTCCTATGGCACTCATCCCAACGCGGGAAAGAGCATTCCCTCTTACTGTAAGTGATCTAATTATATTACTGTAAATCTCACTCTCGCATTTTCGGCTACCTCTGCATCAGCTCTCAGGCTGCACTTATGTAATTGTGGAAAACTTTCGATCAAACCAAAGATTCCTGCTGTATGCCACATTGTTTGCAGAGGACTTGTATACAAGTTTTGGGGGGGAGGGAGACATCAGTGCAGGAGACTGAAACTGGTACCTTTTCTACCTTTTTTTCACAAGTACACAAATTTGTGCATTAAATCACACTGTGGAATTATAAAACTGCAAAGAAAATGAGCAGTCTAAGTTATATTCTTCAGTGTGATAAATCCCGTTTAGGTAAACAGGACAAGTTTTTTTATCCCTAATGTTTCAATTAAGCACAATATTCCCTTTACTTTTCCTCAGCCTCACCTACTGCCACTGATGACATCATTAGGCAGCTGGTAGAATCCTGGTTACATTTCAAGGGATTCTCTAGCTGTATCCCTTATAGGTGCTCCCCAACAGTCAGGTAGTCTAACACAGACCCCTTGGGTCAGGAGCAATCAAAAAAAAGAAGATCCAGGTGATGAGCTGGCAGCAGTAAGTGCTTGGAGAATTAAAGTTATTTCATGGCTGTGTCAGTTATTATTGCAATAGTGAGCTGGGTCAGACCTGATTTTGTGGGTGTGTGTAGAAGCAACTCTTCCACTGGGACATAATGTGGGAGAGGGTGATCACTCTGTTTGGAAGCAGAGAGAAGGGAGGAAAGCACTGCCTGCAAGCCATGTTCTCACTGCAGGTCAGAGATGTCACTAGGAAACAAAGCAGTGGCAGGGACAGATGCAGCTGTATATGCCAGCGCTTGCTGGGGCAGCTGAGGAGAGTCTTAGGGAGGACACAGTCAGAGCAACATCCTGAGTTTGTCCTGAGAAAATCTAAGAGAGTGCCTAAGGCACAGCACAACTGGAAAGGAAACCTGACTGGCAGGAGAAGACTCTGGGCATGTCTATGCAGCCTGGTGCCCTGGCTGGTGCCATTCCACCTGTGCAGCAAGCCAGCCTGGGAGGAGATCCTGAGCTCTTCTGTGCCACCTCTCAGAAGCTGTCGTTGTGCTCTGCTGGCTGGGGTCCAGCTGCCTCAGAGTCCATGAGGAGCAGCCTGTCCACATCTGATTGAAGGCATGTCTACACAGCCTCTGACATGCTTCCTATTTTTTTAACTGTTTTTGTTTTAATCCCTGATCTATTCAGAGAGAGAGAAAAAAAAATACAAAACCACATCCCTTGTTCCTGGTAGAACATCTCAAGTAATTGACACCTCCATCTTCTCCACGTAACTGGCGTCCTACTGGGGCTGTGCATTTGACATAGATGGTTGAGTCAGAAAAGACAGTGTTACTTAAAAAAAAGTTTCTAGCAGAGCCCAAGACTTGATCTATTGTCTGTGAATCCAAATGGCAAATAGGTCTTACAAAAAAGAAAGGACGAGGAAAGGGTCACTCCAGCCTATTCTTCTAAATCAAAAACAAGCAAAGAAAGAAAAAAATTGCAGAAGGTCAACTGAGGAGCTGACACCCGAGTCCAGGAATTTGTCAGACAAAGCAACTACGATTTATGTGGACCCCTTGCTGTTTGCTAGGATTTCATCGCTACACTTGCACCTCTGAACAATGCCTGCATTCAGATTCTAACTCAACTAAGAAGGAATGAAGAAGTGATTTTCTGGGGTAGGCGTGAAATGGAAGTATAAACAGGGAATTTGTGCTGATGCTCTGCCACAGAAAGTGGGAATGTGAGGGGGCAGTGACAGCACGAGCAAGAAAAGCAACCTGTAAGGATTGCAAAGTAAAGCTTTTTCCTTCTATTTTTTATTGTCTCTATAAATGTCTTATGAAGACAGAACCTCACATTACACTCTTTAAAAATCATAACACAGTTTGCACAATAAATAAGCGAGTTTTCTGTAACTATGATAGTTGATTATTTCATCCTATGAATACTTCCAAAAAGGACATATGCACATAAACTTTCTACAAATTGGCTCACTGCATTTATATGTACACACAGATAACGTAATTCACCCATCAATATGCACACTTCGGATTTGATCCTTTTCTTGTGATTTGTTGTAGACACATGAAAATGAAAGGTCAGACTTAGGGCCCAGTCCTGATCTGGTTGAGTTGAATTATAATGTTCTTGTTTTTTGTCTTCATAACCTTTAGGGACTAGCTATGTTCAGGATACCTTATACTGGCTGAAGATCAAGTGTTACTCCCTTAACAAAGAATAATACTTTGCTGATCATAGGTAAGATTTACTTCTGTTCTTTTCCAAGGTACATCTGACAGGATTTACCACCTCTGCATCTGCAAATGACGAAGCCTGACTACGTCTGAAGAAGGGGGTATGCTTGATATTTTCCAGTATTCTTTCCTCCCACATCAAAATCCCATCTGTTGGCATCAGGTGAGTAACTGGAAGTCAGTCTGTCTGCAAGAATTAAGTTTCTGGGTTTTAAGGCTGCAAGCGTGTCTTCAGAACATGAAATCAAAGCATTCAAAGGTCCAAAGGCAATTAAAAAGGACCTGACATTAATAATTTTTTAGGACCCTGAAGTTTTTAAGCCAATCCCATAATTCTGGGGGACTAACTTGGTAGGCCTGCAAGTTTTTGGCTTGCACTGAGCAAGCAAAAGTGGTAGAAAGAGAGGCTATTGCTTGTGTTGGTGGCTCTTCTCTCTTGGAACGTTGTACTTGTCTGTTCTTCCTGCAAGATGCTGGTGATACATCTCTACTAAGGCCAAGTTTCTAGATTCCTATGAGTCACCGTACTCTGTTATTAAAGAAGAAGATAATGAAACAAATAGTACTACTCTTTGTTTCAAATCCACAATATGCTCTAACATCTTTGATCCCTTAGTTTTTCAACACCCTTTTGAGATGTGCAAATTTGGTATGAGTTAGCACACAGTTCTGGATTATTTAACTTGTCAAGGTATGGAGTATAGCTAGAAAAGTATAAATATAAGGAGGTCTCAGAGCTAAGCACAGATAACAAACTGTTCAATCTGTTTATTCATTTGTGACCAACCAACATGCTGTGTGTGCTTTAACAGTCTTAATACATCAAATAATTAAAATAAAATGAGAGTATTAAGGAAATACAAGCAAGACAAAATATTTAATTATCACCTAAGAAAAATTAGACCTAGTTTAATTCAGCACATCCTATTTGAACTGGGATGAACTTGAAGATAAGTTTAATTTCTTTGTTGAAGCAGGGCCACATTTAAAAACATTACTCAAAATATATTAAGATCTACTACTTCTTTTTATTTCAGTTAACAGGCATGAAATCTGTCTGACTGGTTAAGAATTTGTACAAGAAAACTATGACAAATCACAATCAGCTGCCACATTTGCCTGTTTTATGTCTTCGTTGTTCACTATCTGTGAACATTTATTCAGGCCAAGTGTTGTTTGTATGAATTTGGTTTTCATTTAACCGAGAAAATTGCTAGGATCAAATAACCATCGAAGCACTTGTTGTGGAGATTGATGGATAAAATGCACCTCCGATATATTCACAACAATAATATAGCCCTAACTAATGCTGTGAAAGCACAAGAAATTTCCATTTCCAAAGGAGTTCTAGGAAATTAACATTTAGTTTGCTCTGAATCAGAATGAATACAAATGAATTGCCGTGACTGAAAAAATACTTGTATCACAATACTTTTCTTTCTGTGATAGAAAGCAAATTACAATTTGAAACTAAAAGTAGTTTTGAAAAAACACCTCCTCCCCCTTAGCTTCCATTCCAAGAATGTTGAAATGGAATATTTTGACCTTCTCACAATACTTCTTCCCAACTTTTTCCCCAAAACAAAAGGTTGTGAAAATCAACATGCCTTAGAGAGTAGTTTTGGTTTGACAAAATGGCATTTTCTGATGGAAAAAAAGCATTCAATTGGAAAAATTTTTAACCAGCTCTAGCAGTAACTCTGGATTTCACACTCTGGGCTAAATTTGCAACCTTTCACCCTCTGAAATTAACTGGAATACTTGAGAAGTAAGGAACTAATCAGGGGAAAGAAGCACCCTCCCTATGGTTTGGAGACTACAGGGGGGCCTACTGGAATGGATCTGCGCAGGCAGGCTGCTATACGGATTCCCATGGTGTCTGCTCCCACCAGCACAATTAAAGGATCAGAGGCAGATTTGTAAAGAGTCTGATTTTTTAATTTTTTTCCAAGGAAATAGCTTCATTTTGTTTTGTTTCTTGCTGTTCTTGGCATGAAATTCATGTTTTATTGGTATGAAATACAAGTCTGTTTTGACACTTGCAGAGACAACACAGACAGAGAGAAACATCTTTCTAGCTGTAAACTGAAGTTTGTATGCCTCGTAAATAGTTTTTCTTGCTCATATAGTGTAAAAGAAAAAAAAGAAATATTGTTACAAGCACAGATAAGTTATCTATGTCTTGCTGTGTACTTTCCTCTTTCTTTCAAAACAGGAACCTGGTCTCCCGAGAGCATCTCATCCTTTCACTTACTTCAACACTTGAAGCAATCAGAAAATCGCTGAAATCTGAATACAGCTTTGGCGCATAGCTGTGAAAAGTTGCCTCCCATTAGATTAGGTAAGAAGTTGCTTCTCCCCAAGCCTACTGTAAAGTCAAGATAATCTTGGTGTCAAATTGGCCTGAATTGGCTCAAAACTGTTTGCCTAATAAAAAGTCTGGAGATTTGGTCTGTGCTGTTGGAAAGCCATTGGCCCTACTTGAAGTTACTTTTGATCTACTGTAAAATCTAAGATGTTCAGGGCTGAAGCCAGTGCGTTTTTGTCTTAGAGAAGACAAAGATCTTTCATTTGCATGTTGCTCCCTCATCTAATACAGCATAAATGAAACTTTCCTCCTATTATACTTGAGGCTAAAGCAGACAGGAAATAACATTTCCTCTCCTCAAAACCTTTAAAAATCTTTTCTTTTTTTTTTTTTTTTTCAATAAATCTGTGCTTCATTAAGATGAATCAAAATCCTTTAAGCCCTTTTCTCACCCACACAGAGCGAAGAATTAGCACTTGAGACACAGGAGATCTAGAAGCCTCAAGCAGAACCAAACAGCTACATCTGTAACCAAGAGGGAAGCAGTGCTGGTGTACTCTCCAGCATTGTGGCACCTTCTTGTCTAGGGCTACCCTGCTGCACTCTCCCATCCCCTTGAAGCACTTGGGATGATGGCCAGTGCTGATTCCAGAGCCATGCTAGCAGGTCTGGGCTAAAATTGTGCCAGGGAGCCTTTTAATATTTTAATAGAATGACCATACCTCAGCACCCAAGTCCATGGCACTGACATTCTGTAATTTACTGGTACAGTCACAGTGAATCTGTCTAGAGAGTTGCTCTAAAATCTCCAACCTAAACACTC
>JAOEHX010039092.1:0-14491 GCA_025448015.1 Bolborhynchus lineola | reverse complement strand
AACAGGGGAAGTTTAGATTGGATATAAGGAAGAAATTCTTTACTGTAAGGGTGGTGAGGCACTGGAATGGGTTGCCTAGGGAAGTTGTGAATGCTCCATTGCTGGCAGTGTTCAAGGCCGGGTTGGACAGAGCCTTGGGTGGCATGGTTTAGTAGGAGGTGTCCCTACCCATGGCAGTGTTGTTGGAACTAGATGATCTTAAGGTCCTTTCCAGCACCAAATATTCTATGATTCTATATGAATACACTGTTTAAGATAAACAACATACCTAGCCTTAAAAACAACACAACTAATTAAACGATGATGAAAGGTTGGTGAGTATGGGGTAAGGTGGATGTTTAAAGGTGCCAGCAAAGACTAGACTCTGCTCATGATCCCATAGACTCGTGGGATCCATTTCACTGTTATCTTAACGGTGGCACATTGTTTGGGATTAAAAGTTCAATGCTCCCATTCTCCGAGGGCAGTGAATTGACCAATACAGTGTGACTGAAAGTGTGAGTTTTAGTCACACCTATTCTATTTCCAGTGGAGCGATGTAGAACAAAGCAGTAGCTGCAAGCCTGCAATCAAGATTTTCTCTTTAATACTGTAAGCTTTTCCGCTTTTCAGTAAATAAAGCTTTAAAGACAAATTAAGTTTAATTGCAATGAGGCTGTGAGACATGAAAGAAAGAAAAAAATAAAAAACATCAAGCCGAAACAGACTTCAATTATTTTGAACTTGCATGACATCCAAGTAACAAAATCTGTGCTCCAGATCTGACTGCATTCCTGTTGATAAAATCTATGTAAAATCTATGAATTACAACACTTGCAGGGTCTGTATTTAAACCTTATTTACAAAATTGATCAGCAATAACTCCTTCTCAGGTTTAATGTAGTGAAAAAAACAAACTAAAACAAAAAAACTCAAACAAGCAAACAACTATAATTACATAATTTCCTGTGAAATTACATAAACCAGTAGAATCACAGTGTTACCTGACTGTGATTGCTTTTATTTGTTCTGGTTTTATTACAGGTTTTGAGACAGGAAAAAAAAAAAAAATAAAAAAAGTCTAAGGGAACATTCAGGTTTCTTCTTAGAACTACAGAATAATTCAGGTTGGAAAGGACCTTAGTAACTAAATAGTCCAGCTGTTATTCAAATCAGTCAACAAGGAATTCAGACTGGGTTGGATAGGACTTTGTTCAGTCAGGCTTTGACAGAGCAACTAAGCCCAGAAACCACTTCCAGGCACACAAAGTACATGAAAGTAATCAGACACAGCCAACATGGACTGATCAAGAGGAAACCATGTTTGACCAACCTGATGAATATCTGTGATAAAGTGAAAGGCCTGGCACATGAAGGAAGGGATATTGTCTACTTCAGTAAAGCTTTAGCCATTTTAAGAATGAGACTGAGTATGACAAGATGCTGCCAATGCAATGTTGTAGGACTAAAATGATAGAGGTGTAAAATTCCTTTTGGGAGTACTTTTGTCCTCTTTTAATACTTGAACAGCATGGCCAGGTATGTGTTGGAAAAAATGACAGATTTTATGAAATGTAGAAGTACCATGTGAAGCTGAAATTTGGTAGATAATGAAATCTGTAGGTTTTATTTCACGGCTCACAGGTGACCAGGAAATTGAGCACAAAGTTTCAGGGACTTAGGGCTTTTCTGTTTGTGTGTTTGGTTTTGTTTTTTAATAATTTCAGCAGTTCTGCTTTGGAAAGCATCTACAGGTTCCTCTAATGCTGAAGAGGAAAGGTGAAAAGCTAAGATATTAACATGAAAGTTTTGGAAAAGGTAATAGCTTTTGCATACAGCAATCTCCATTAAAACAACAGAGGGAGCCAGACAAGCAATTATATTCAAAGCTGGACAGTCTGAAAACCAAACTAAAAGCATGTCAAGTTTAACTGAAATAAAAAATAGAACAGGTATCTGATTTCTACAAGCACCAGTGGGTCCTAGTAAATATATAGTCTCTGTACCTTTGTAAAATCTGAACAAATAAAGAATAAGTTAATTACAAACATATGTATCTCATCAAAAAGATCAAATAAACATTTACTCACTGATCCTCACAAAAAAAGACACCGGTAGGAAAAAGAGCAGAAATAATGGAGATTGCTAATGTCAGGCTATTTTTGGTTTAATTCCGCCTACTACTGCTATTTCTGTTTGGTTTCCACTTCTGTCAGCCCTAATCAAGAGTTAGGTTGTATCTAAAGGAACAACTGACTACCTGCCAGTAACATGCCCAAGATCATCTTATTGTGCAGCTCTCTCTTTTGCCTGTTGTTAAGAAATGTAAGCTGTCAGCAAGATTGAGTAAAATTAAAAAAAAACACCAACAAAGCAAAACCAAACCCCTATGCTTGACACCAACTCAAAGATCAACTTCTGGTTTTGTGTTACAAAAAATGGTATTTCAACATTTAACATATTTTTAATAAATCTTTCAAAATGCAGACATGACATAAAAAAAAATTATTCTGACAATATTCTTGCCCATTAATCACTTTCTAAAAGAAAATCACAAGATTCTTCATGAATTCAGAATATAGATAGCAATTTCAGAAAAACAAATACATTTGTTACTACCCTAATGTTATTAATTCTAAATAGGGATATCTAATGTAATTTTTAAACTATTTTATTCTCTCTTTATCACTATCAGTGTTTATTTGGTAGACATTTTTATTAGCTATATAAAAAAATGCTTGAATTACATCTATGGATATACTGAGCCTCCATTAAAAGGTTATAGGCATGTTCAGAGATTTATTCTCATGATTTCAAGAAAGGCTTTACTAGCATATTAATTCTTTAGAGATCCTGCATATAACTTTGTATGAAAAAATGCATCTGAATTTGGCAACTATCTGGTGGCTGCACAAAAGACTGCAGTTTAATATTAATGTTCAGGGGTTTTATTTAAATTACACACTTTTTCTAAGGAAGATACATCACAGCATTGTATATCACAGAGAAAATAATCATAAAATGATAGCATAAAGAACTTCTTATTCCTACAACACATTCTGTATAATCTAGAAAATTGTAGTTCAAGCATCTATCAATTTTGTTTCTATTACTTCAAACTGTCCATTGTTATAAAACACTATTCAGAAGAGCTACTACCAAAACATTTGTCGGAGAATTTTCTCTTTGTCACAGTGTTTCTGCACAGAATAGCACTTCTCCATTTTATTAAAAACATTTTTCATTCCTTGATTGCAAAGATAATCTAAAGATGTGAACCAGGGGCAAATATGAATATGTAGAAAGCCTCAGCAATAGCTTGTGGTGATTAGTTGTGCCCATTATGTCTCAACAGGGACCTTCGGATTGTGATATTAGCATTTACCCACAGCACCAAAAATGCTGTGCTTTTGTTAGTGAAATCAGTGTTCTAAATGCCAATGATACCCATTATCTTTTTTTTGTATCCCAGTATCATTGTGTCTGGTTAAGACCATACCACCCTATAACTATCAACTAAACGTAAATTAAGAGAGTTAAAAGGCATATAAACAGTGATCAGGTTTTTGCCTTTGTAAAAGCTTCATGCAGATACTCTAACCCTTTAAATAATTTACAACTGGCAATCAAGCAGGCCAAACATTGGCCACATTGTTAACCTCTAAAGGCCAAACCTGTATACTGGTTTGTGATTTAAACGCTGATTAAAGTCTGTGAGCATGAACACCCAAAGAGCTCTTAAAGAAGCTGGAAAAGACATAAGTTTTACATTTTGAGGTATAATTATGATTGATAAAAACAGTGAATAGTGTTAAACCGTGTCCTCAAAACATAAAAAAACATAACCTTATTTCTTTTCTAATCCAGCAGAGTCCATTTAAAAATTTGGAAGGGGAAATTCTGCTGTCCAGTTCTATCTGCTTTCACCTAGAAACAGGAAAGCAAAATAGCAAGGCTATTGTAGCCTTTAATTTTTAACTGAAAAGCCATAAAACATGCTTTGGGAGAAAAAAAAAAAAACATATACAGCATAAGTTTACTGGCAAAAAAAGCGCCAAAATCTGGGCGAGGAATTGGAAGTAAACCTGCAATGACAGTATTTCTTTTGCTTTATCTGCATTTATGACATGAATGTACTGTCCTCTGGGTTTGTGAAATGGTTCTGCCTGTGACTCTGTGACTAAACTCTGTTTCAGGAACTCTGACTTCTACTGCTCAAATGCATCATGATGGCTACAATGACAGCACAGAAAACTACAAAGTTCCCTGCCCTTCAGCCAGTACTGTTCACTGGTCTCTTTATTGAAGAATATCCTGCACTATGTTGCAGCCTTTTCACTTGTATGCTTTCCTGTGAGCCTGGAACATTGGTAACAGTTAACTATTAAATAAATTAAGAGAAAACTGTTAAGACAACTGCTGCATGATAAAGGGCTGGCCAACCTGACAAGCTCTGTCTAAAGAATGCTTCCACTGAATATGGAGATGACACAGGTAACCAAGCTCAGCATTGCATTGTGTATTCTGTCTCATAAGAATACCGGAAAATGTAAAGGATGACAAAACCCAAAAATCTTTAAACAAGTTACTTATTGAAAAAACATTTATGCGAAGTTAACTTTTGCCTAGAGACAGAGAAATAAAGAAAGGTATGATAAGCAAGAACTTGATGTTATTTTCTAGTACAACAGATGAACATTAAACATTTGTAGATCTGATGCCTACAAGCTATTCTTACTTTTGAAGGTTTATGAATGTTATTTTTAGAAAGAAATAAGGTCATGTTTTAAAAGACTAGTTAAACTTTGGCTCTGCATACTGTTGCAAGGTTTTATTATTAAGAAACCTAGACTCCTAAAACAACTCACAACTAGATATGTGACAGACTGATTGATACAGACCTTAAGATCATGATAGTTCTCAAGAGGTGTTAGAGACTGCCTGCTAAATTGCAAGCTATGTTTAAATGCTGTGTAAAAGTCTGCTACCTGTACTGTGGATCTAGTCACACTGTTAGTGTTTACATGCTGAAGTAGACCAATTTGAGCTGATAGGAAGGATCATGATCTTGGTTTTGACTGTGGCTTCTTAACTATTTTTAGAATGGAATAAATGAATACAATTCAGCAACTGCTGAACTTTTATTCTTTTTCTCTACTATACTTCAAATCTATTCACTTTTTTTTTGGATCAAGTAGCTAACAAATCAGAATTCTAATCTATGCTAATCCCTTTCACATTATACAGCAGGTGTATAAATACCTATCTTGATGATTCTTGCTGAGATCACACTTCAGGATTGTTTTCTTCTATTTATTGCAAAGTAGCATTAAATTTGTGGGGAATTTTGTATTTCCTAAACAGCTCCAACCAAGTTACTTAATTTACATTTCCAAAATTTTAAAACATTAGTTGATTGCTCCAGCTTTTATTTGCTTTTTGAAAGCCAGGAGGAAAATTTTATATTCAAGGCTACAGTACCCTCTGAGGTATCTACATTGAAGATAGAAAGATTCTAAAGAAGTAAAACTAATTCAGGCAATGCATTTAAAGGCTTTAAATTATGGAGAACTTAATACAGGCCACATAGTATGCCCCTGGTGCTTGATTTTCCCATGCTGAATCTCAGCCACCAAATCAGTTCCAGTGCCATTTTTGCTACACGACACTTTGAAAAACCTTTTTACTCTATAATAACTTACTGCAAATTCTATTGCTTTTCCTATGCCAAGTACAACTTCCAATAAGTAGGCTTATTTCTATCCTTCCCCTTTAACATGATCTTCCTAAAATCTGAGATTTACACATTTTAATGCAGATGTGATGATTTGGTCCTCCATTTACTATTCTCCCCAATGGCTCTTTACTTACAATATGAAGCTCCTGTTTAGTAATACATCAAAGTAAGTTAATTAAATGAAGTGCTGACACTACTTTATTATACAAATATCTGGAGGCTTCTATTTGCCATGACTCCAAAGACCAATTCTATAGTATTGCTAAAGGAAACTGAAAGGAATCATAATCATTTTTAGAAAATACTAATACACTTTAAAAATAACCTAATGATTTTTTTTCCTATATATACACACTTCACTAGGTAGTCTGTGAATTTCTTAAAATGCCCTATTATTTGCCCATAAGTTATCAGCTGGCATTTTCCAAGTGAAAATGGTACCTAAGAAAATATTCAAAAGAGAAGATAAACAGTAGGCATCACACACAAAGAAACTTTGACCGCCTATGATTCAAGGCAAAATGAACAAACGTGTTCTGTGAGGAAACTCAGAACTGCAGGTACCTATATTATTCTATAGCACTTGTCTCCTTGTGCAGTAAACGTGGGTTTATTGTTATCTTTCATTATCAACCCCATGAAGCTACACAAAGATAATTTCTGTAGACTGTCTGATAAACAAAGGAAAAATGAAACAAAACGAAACCAACCAGAAAAAAAAGAATAAAAAAAAAAAAAAGGGTATGTAAACAAAGTCAACATCCAAGGGCATTGTCAGGTATGATCTACTATTAATAGCTGCAGGCACTTTCAACCTCCAGGTAAAAGTACGCACATAAACCTTGATATCTTAGATGTATTCATTTGACAATGCAATGTTAAATAAACCTGATAGTTCTTAGCAAGGGAATTGGCAAATAACTTGCAAAACAAACAGGATAAGAGAAGTATGTGGAGATTTAATTGTAGGTTTTCGGTTGTTATTCTTTTTTTTTTTTTTCCCACACAGTGGCAGAATGCTCTTATCTGACGTATGCTCTGTTATGAATTTTTCCTGTCAGAAAATATCTTGAATTAAATGACAGAAGAGTAATGAGTTTACACTGCTATGAGTTCTGGATTGTGCAAGTAAAAACATTCAGTTGTTTATTTTACATATCCCTGTGTATGAGTGCATGGCAACTTCGAATAGTTTGAGTGGTTTTTTTTAATTTTTTTAATAGTTTCCATTAAGCCACTGGCTTAATCCTGCCAGTTGCAACTTTGTCACATTCTAATAAATTCACTTTGTTTGGAGGCTGAATCTTTTGTTTGTCTTGAGCACTGAATTACCAGCAAATATATTCCAACTGTCTTTCTGAAATACGGATTTATTGTAAAATCAAAGACAATATCACAGCAAATTTACTGCTTAGTCTCTGTCTTCAGGTTTTCCATTCCTTTCTATGTATGCTTTTATAGTTTCCTTCTAAAAGTCCTACCTATTTCCCCCCCCCCTTAAATTGCCATTTCCAACTCAGTATGTCAGATCCATCTCATAAAATTCACACCCCCAGATAAATCTTGGTAAACTAAACCCAGCTGATAGCCTGAATGCACATCTGAGATACCAAACGCAGGTAAGGCTCAGTAGTCAGTCTCTTTCACTCAAAACCAAGATGTAAGAGGGGAAGTCACAGGGAAAGTAAGCAACAAGGAATATAAATGACAGTTTGTATTTGCAGCGATTGGAAGCAAAAAACTCAAGTTGGATGTATTTCCATATTTAGCATTAGAAATCATCTGAAAAAATAAATAAAGCAAATACCACAAGAAATAATGCCAGAAGCATCCTTCAGTTAGCTTCCCCCACAAACTAGGAAATACAGTACTTTTCTGTGCTGCAGGAAATTTGTGCTTGGATCTTTTCATTGGGACCAATAGGGACCCCAAGCAGCCCTCTTCCAACACTACCTCAAACAGTCTTTAAAGATGGCAAGTCAAAATTCTTGTAATGAATGCACAAATGAGACATCTAAAATCAGTATCAAAAATGGTTCTGATTTAGGTATATCAGTTCCACTAAAAGGCTCACACTTGCAAATAGATGTATTAATGAAGGAGAGATTTGGCTTTTGATTCTTCCCTTTACTTAAGTCTCATATACCACTACTCCAAAGTTATGCTTTTTCATTCAACATATGGCCACTATGAGACTCTTTCCATTCAATCTTTGACACATGTCCTTATCAAGAAGGGCATGTGTACATACAAAGCTGTGTATATGCTAAACACATGCTGAAATCTAAAATGCCTAAACCCCTTTTGGTTCTGATTCAGCAAGAGCAAACAAAGCTCAAACAGTGAATTAGCTGATTAGGCTTTAGTGGGCTGCTTTAGATCCTGACAAAGCACTGTTCTGACTGACTATTTGACAGACCTCCATCAAGTACAACTGGAGTTTAGGCATATAGCCCACATAAAATAAATCTTATCACACATGTGTCCAACACCAGAACTTGAATCTTCTGTTCCAGCCCTACTTGTGTTACACTATTATCCAATACAGCTTCAGTAAACCTACTAAGAAAATACTGTATATAAGCTATATTACTGCATCTCACTCACATGATGTCTTGACAGGTAGAAATATCAGCATGATTAAAACCAACAACAAATATACCATTTTTAAAAAAGAAACTGTGTTTGCTTTTGCACATTATACTACAATATACAGACTTGTCTTTTTTTGAAATGTCTTTAATGCTGTAAGAAACAAGGCTACCCTGGAAGACTTGTACAAGGTTTTAGGACACTGGAAGTTTAAAAATGTCATCCTTATACTGCAACAGGTTTCTCTCATAATTGCTTTAGATATACTTTGTGTTCTAAATTATACTGCTTATGAAAAAACAAAACAAAAATCAACAAAACACCCATAAAAAAACAAAAAAACAAAAAACAAAAAACAAATAACAAACAAATAAACCAATCAACCAAGCCCTACTTCAAAGCAAGAGTGAACTTTACCAGTGTTTGTTTCATAGCAGGGACCTTAATAATTATAATTCTAAACTGTGTGAATACTTTGTCAGTGATGCCATATCCTCTTAAAATTAAAGACGCTGTTCCAGCAGATGAAAAATAAACATGCTTAAAGATGCACATTTAGATATGGCACAAAATCAGTTTTAGCACTTCGTGAAGGATAGAAGAACATACAAAAACGTGCTTCCATTTTCAACACACCACAGTGTATCATCCTTTCGGGAAGTTTTCAGTGTATTTGTGTGATCTAGATGGCGCGGGATGTAAAAATGAATCAACTGTAAATTCACAATGACCTTCTCCTTCACTCTATTAAATCTGTCTGAGCCATTCAAAATTGTAGTTGAGTAAATTACTGACATGACCTTAGAATGCCAAGAACACACAGAAGTTCAGCGATAGTTCTTAGATATGCATATTTTTAATGATCAAGATCTCTGCAACCCAAAACTCTCTGGTACAGATAGAGAGGGTAAGTAAAACAGAACAAAATCAATGCTGTGGCAGCGCTTTGGCAATCTCTGTTAGAATGAGATATATGGTGTTCAGCAAAAGCTGTTTTCCACCCTAATACAGTATCAGATTGCAGATGCTGTAGTTGTCAGATATGCTGACAAGCATCTTATTACTTGTGGCAGCCACTCGGAGGAAGAGGAGCCCCATCAGTAATGAAGTTTTGAAGAAACAGGCTATTTACAGCCACAGTTCCTAAAAAAGACTCTAATATTAGATGATGTCATAGAATAATGCCACCTAACCGGAGCAAACTTGCCTATTGAAACAAAGGTTTTTAATCCATTTCAAATTATTATATAAACCTAAGATACTTATGTGGAAGACATTAAAAAAAAACCCTGCTAATTATCCTGTGCTACTTAGTAAGACTGCTTTTTTAGAGCACACTGCAAGAATTAATTATCCTAAAACAAATTATGCCAAAATCAACCTTTACAGTATGCAGACTCCCTAGCTGTGAACCAAGGAAAGTTTTCCTAAGAAAGTCCTCCTGAAGTTCCTTTTCTATGTGCTTTGAAAGGCAATAAATCAGAAATTCCAATAACAACTCATTAAGGCATACCCAACTTTATACAAAAACCTGAAAGCTCAGCCCTATACAACAGTATGTGAAGTTTTCTACCCTCCCACAAATTAATTCCTGTGTCTTCAATTATGGCCACTGCAGTGAGTAACCTTTTTTGTAAAGAAGAAAGTTATTAGGCCCAAACAGATCCTTAATATCTATGCTTTGTATTATGGAGAAAGTACATTCTTAAGAAGGAAAAAAAACCCCAACAAACAAACCCAAAACAAACCAACAAACTAATTTGGACACAGTCGTTATTTACCAGGTTACTTAACTCAGAACTATTGCAGACCATGGCAGATCTATTATAGCATAATCTGAAACCAGTCAGGAAAATATAGTGCAAAACTAGGAATCATTGTGGAAATAACATCAAATCTTGCCCTCTTATAGACATTGGAGCTGAAAACTCAAGCCCTTGCATGTAGCAATGATACCATAACATACTGAAAGCAGCAGGAAATCCAAGGCAGTAAGTGTTATAAAAAAACCCAAGCCACAGCCTGGAAAATGAATTGAAACAGCAAGGGAGAGAGGCATCGTTAGAACATACTGAAAAGATTATACTCACAGCAAGAAAGAGATAAAGACAACAGACCTCGGAAGAACAGTCTAAATTTAACTGCTTCTAAAAAGTTGAGAAACTGGATAACAGAACAACTAAGCCAAGGTAGAGTTATCAAGAATTACAGCATGTACTTGACAGAGAGCCAGAAGAGAACCATAAAGTTGTATTTGCAAGTACTTAAAGTCTAATAAATGACTCAGTAGGATGTTGATCAGAAGCCTCTATAGTGGGACCCAGAGGAAACAGTAAATGTTAAGGGAAGAAGAACAGAAATACCTTTGAACAGAAGCTTAACTCAGATTTTTGTGTTGTTCAGAAAAAGGGAAATAAACATTAGAAAAACATTTAACTAACAATGATTTTGATATGGCTGGTTGAAAACTGGAACTGTGGTACCGTCCCAACAGAAAGTTGAGATCCATTTTCATTTCAAACTGGCATTAAAAAAACTTCCCCCACCAGCACCAGAATGCAAATTCTGGAAAATGCTATGTTTCTTAAAGTTTATTCTTTAAAAATATTCCACACACTATGTACCATTTTTCATGCAATGACACCCTTTTAACTAGGCTATCTTCTTTCAACTGCACTGTTAAGAGGAAACTGTATTATCCTGTAAAATGCTATGTCTAAACTAACAGGATGAAAGGACATAGATTCATTGCTGGAATAAGTCGAAACTAAGTTAAGATACACAGTAACAACATGTCATGAACTGTCTACCTTCTTGGAAAAGCAAATCAAACACAGACCCTAAGCATTCTGATAAATATTTTCAAATGTGACAAGAAAAAGAGTAGGCTCCTTCATCTAATCTTAAAATCAAGCCTTCAATACACAGTTCAATTTTCAAAAGTTCTGTCACTCATAACACCAACAAAAGTCAGGGATGAAAATCTGCAAAACTTCCAGGACATCTTAAAATCAATTCATTACTTTGGAAATCTGAAAATTATTTTTGTAATTGATTTTTTTTTTTTTTTAAAAGTTCACAGGTTTCAAAATACTGGTGAGATACTTTGGAGGGAAATAGAAAAAATGTTCCATTTCAGTCAGTCTGTAAAGTAAAAGCATTTTCCCTCCTATCTTTTATTATCCAAAAGTGTATGTGTTAAATGTGAAACCAGTTCTTTGGAAATAAAGGTCCCACTACCAGATCTGACTGTACCAGTATCAGTATTGATACATACTGATAAAGATGATGCAGACTTTATGTAAAAGCAACTTAAACATACAGTAATCCTTAAACATGTTTGGATTTAAGACCTTATATTCACAATCATCATGGTCCTAATGCAAATATTCATCTTTCCAAGATGCATGAAGGAAATAATCTTCCTTTGTTGCATTGTTAGCAAATACAAGACTAATAAAACAGTCCATTCCCCATTGCCTGCCCTGTCCAGAACTGCAAGGCTTAAAGCTCCACCTCTTTTTCTTACACTGTGATTATCAGTATGTCTGTTAGAGTATCTGTTTACCTTCCACCTACCTGGACGTAATAGTGTTTTGGTTCTTTTTCTGGGTGAGAACTCCAAGCCTTGTACTCATACCTCTTCATTTTGAAGATAACAAAAGAATTGATCTGTCTGGGTATGCAATTCTTTCAGTGTTTTCTTATGACTGCTGACCTATCAAACTGCTCACAGAATACTACTTAAGAGTGTCTTCTCGAGTTCAGTGAACAAAGTAATAAGTTAATCCACAACAACCTCATAAATATCTGCATCATGAAAATTCTAAAACCATTGACAGAGATATATTGCACAGAGAGATATATGGCATAGTATGAAAAGAACTTGTGTGTCATTGTAGCAGATGAAGGTTTAGTGTTTTCCACCAGCCTAAGCCTCCATAAAAACACACTCACTACATTTTAATAATACACTGCACAGTCAGTAGCAATTTTTGTATTACAGTTGAACTTTCTTGCCATCATCAAGAAGATTGCTATCTTCATTTTATTATAAATATGAAAAACAATGCCTAATTAAAATTCTTGAAAAGTCAAGGGAAAAAAATAAAAATGAAAATTAATGGAACTGTTTTGAATAAAGAAACCATTAAGATGCTAAGACTCTCTTCTATTAGCAATAATTTGACATACTTTCCTTTGATGCACTTAAATTTCTCTTATAAAACTACACTATATTTGGCATACTCAATGAGACTACTGAACATTACTGATTATAAATTCAAGTAGATGCACTTTTCAGACTTTTTTTTTCACATTTTGAAAGATTGTTCATATTTTAAAATTCAAAGTGATTTAGTATTTTTCTATAAAATTTAATGACTCTGAAGTCAAAGGTCATTCAGTGACAAATAGTAACTTCCAATAGCTATATTAAATAAAATATAATAGTTCAGTTTGGAAATGAAAAAAGCCCTTACTCTTCAGAGAAGTCCCACTACAGAAACATGTAATATTTTTTAATTTGCCTGGTTTTCCTGAATATATACGTTTAAGACAAAATTAACTTAATCCATTTTGCAAAGAAGCAGTATTTACATCTCAACAATATGCTATAAAACCATGCAGCAAAATGATCTGTGTTATTAATTTAAGGTGAGGTGAAGTTAAATCAGCAAGGCTGGACAGCAACTTTGTCTACTAGAAGGTGCCCCTGCCCAAGGGACTAGATTATCTTTAAGGTCCCTTCCAACCCAAACCATTCTATGACTCTAACCATTTTTTCCTTAACTACATTAAAAAATTCAAGAATACAATTTTACTAGAACTTGCAATAGGAAATACATGGTTTTTAACTATGAAAATGCATGTGGATTGTACATTCTTCAAGTTATTGTAATTGATTTATTCAGCATTTTGGTATAGAAAAGTCTAATACAAGTGAAAGACTTAATTTTTTTTTTTCCTTCAGGTAGGGGGTCTCTGTCCTTTATTGAGGAAGCAAATTGATTTTACAGATGCATAAGAAAAAAAGCACCTTGGTGTGATTAGAATATATAATCATGACTACTACTTTATGCATAGCTATTCATAGTTATTTATAGTTATTTACAATCTTGATCAAAACATTGTGGATTGAAGAGAGAAGTTGTGTAGGTAGTGAAACACCTACACAAGATCAGAAAAGTACTTATATGTACGTCTGAGTTTTATGCTAAGATTAAACAATGACTGAACATTGAGATACATCTTGAAAAATCCACTAGCAACTCATTCAGCAATGTGTAATTTTTTAATATGTTTTTTTATGTATTTCATTGGAAAATGTATTTATAACTTGGAAACTTTGAGACCTATTACTCTAATTAGACATTACTAATTTATGTTTTTTTCTACTGCCAAATATATTTTAACATCTCTGGTGATTTTTGTGTCTAAATAAACATACACACTTGCATGTGTTCATGTGTTCAATCAAAGAGGTATGAAATAATTTTAAGACAAATCCAAAACTCTATGGTTTGATTTGAGACAAAGAGAAAAAGCCTACCTTTTCTGGATCAGTTGTTGTGATGACCCACACACAGTGTGCATTGTCTTCATACTGAACTGGGTAATTTGGTGATGTAATAATCCCACTTGGTCCACGTAAATTAGAACCACATGTTCTAGCTAAAATGATAAACAACAAATCAGATTGCTTTTGATCTACTGCTCAGTTTAAAATTAACATTATTGCCATACTTCATTCTGTAACAACTTGCCGTGAAACTATTTTTACGTTGATGTATTCTACACAATCTGTCTTTCCAGATGTTTGAGCCACTCAAAAAAAAATCTTGATAAATTACCTTCAGAGGGAGGACACCATCACTCTTCAATTAATCAGCCCAAAATTTACATTATGCTTATTTTATGCACCAGAACTAGCAGACAACTAATAGTTACTGTTTTCAATTCATTTTGCCCTAGGCCTACTACAGTAGGAACTAACTCAGAGGTGCAACTTTGTATCAATAGACTCCTGGATACAGTTTGTATTCTTTAGTTATCCACAAAGAAAGGCTGGGAAACATCTTCCTTTCAGATCCTCTTTCAATCAAACGGTTACCCTTTCATCTTTCATCTTTTTGAATTCTACGAGTAAGGAGAAAAAAAAAAAAAAAAACAAAACAAAACCAA
>JAOEHX010039091.1:6461-17439 GCA_025448015.1 Bolborhynchus lineola | reverse complement strand
ATGTCCCTCGTCTGGACCCCCTTCAAGAGGTCCATGTCTTTCCTGTTCTAATGACTCCAGAGCTTGACTCAGTACTCCAGGTTGGGTCTTGTGGGAAAAGAGTAGAGTAGCAGAATCATCTCCATTGGCCTGAAGTTGTTTTTCACCTATAACACTTTAAAGATGTCATTGGGAAACAATTACAGGATTAATACGTTCCATTTACATCAAAATGGCTGACTATCAGGACACATATATCAGAAGTAAAATCCTTAATTTACAGTGTCTTCAAAGTTATTAATTACCCGCTTCTTTTGCAACCATCTGATTTAGGATGTCACAAGCTAGAGGGTCTCCAACGATTAATCCTTTTTGAAGGATTCTAAATTCTATATCCTTTTTGAGTATCTTTATACCTTATACTCAATAGCAGTCTGCAGCACTGAGTTTAATGATTTAATCATGCACCCTATGGAAAGGGAACTTGCTTTTGTTTGTTCTTGAACCTGTTACCAAATAATTTCACTAAGTGCTCTGTACCTTTCATACTGTGAGAAATAATGAACAGCCACTCCTTAATCACCTTCTCTGTTCTGCTCACGTTGTTATAAAATTTAACACATCTCCCCCTCTTCCCTCCCACAGTTTGTTTTCCAGGTTGAAGGGCTCAAGATTGCTTTACTCTTTTGCTGTGGAAGTTGCTCCATTTTGCAGATTAATGTTGCCATTCTTCTTAGCATCCTTACCAGCTCAAGTACAACTCTCTCAAGCTGAATGGCAATGATTTCATTAAATATGAAATATATTTGTGAAAACAGAATATTAACTCCTGCAATTTCTTTCCTATTCTTCAACATGATATTAATCCCTGAGAGATCTTCTGGATTAGATCATGTTAACTTTACATGCCTTTGGTAAAAGATCTTTTACAAAGATTTTTTCAAATCCATATGTAGAAACAAATGCAATCATCCACTCCTTGACACCTTCAAAAGACTGTAATAAGCTTCCAAATAAAAAGATATCTGAGCTGACTTTCCCTATATCTCATATTTAAACTTCACCCACTGACTGATTTTATTCTCTCTTCCAGTTTTTATAAATTTGCTTGGTACAAAACTCAGATTTACTGTCCTCAGAACAAACTCTGTAGCTCTCTTAAAGACACAAGCAGCACCTGCTTCTGTTTTTAATGTATAAAAAGGCCTTTGGTATTCTGGCTGCAACTGTCTCAGCCTTTATATTCATTCAAATAAATGCCTAGATTTAAGAATATAAATTATGAATTGACCAGTAAGATAATACGTATTTCATGATTGGAAAAAGTTTTAAATAGACACTTTCCAGGCAATAATTTTGAGTCATCCACTTTCACTTACTTCCCCTTCTCTTAGATGTCAGACCTTGTATTCAATAAAAAAATACTATCTCCAGAGCAATAATTCAACAAAGTCTGCATATGGAGATTCATTTTCCTTTTAGCCTGAGTAATTCCACTCCTGGAGGGAGGGCTGCAGGCATCCTTTCCACCAGCATCTGAAGGTAAATGCCATTTTTGTTTTACGGAAATTAACAGGAATCAAGTGCAGCGCAGTCTTAAAATGTGAACTACCTGAGGTGCCCGTGTCTTTACAAAGACCTTTCATGTCCTGGCAACAAAAACCATTATACAAAGGAAAAAAAAACCCCTCCAAACATACTAAAACCTAATTCTATAAGTAAAGACTTACAGATTGAGGAATTAAGAGATGCTTCCAGCCTACTTGTAAGTATGTACATATTATTTATTGCTACCCCCTAGCCCTTATTCAGAGAAAAACATACACAAGAGTCTCTAAGCTGGATCCCTCGGAATTTTCTATACATGATTTTGAAAATCCCTTCACCCACATTGTGTAGTGCTTTGCTTCCAGCCCAAGGTCTTGTATTCCAGACAGTATCTTGAGAAATCTGTCAGAACAGAGAGGTTTTCCTGCAGAAACCCCCTGATTTTGTACTCGGGTAGATACAGGAAAGCCTGGAGTTCTCAGTGGTAACTCGTTCAGCACACCAAGCAAAACAAATCAGCTAGCTGCAAACAGCTTTCTGCAGTTGCAGGGAGCTCAGCATGGCAAGAAAGTGATGTAGCTTAGTTGGTTTCTTTGTAAAGGGGAAAGACAGCACAGCAGCACCCAGCTGAGTCTTTAAACAAAGCAGCCTTCTGTTATGGAACTGAATTGGAAACTGAGAAACCAGGAATCAATTTTCCTGCTTGCAGGCCAACTTGACCATTTAAGAACCTCTTTTAATCCCTATCTGTGAGTTCCCTGATGCAGAGAACAGGTTAATAGCGTGGCAAGCTGAAAAAAGGGCTATTTTTCTTGGCTAAGCAAACACACATACATGTATGTTACATGCATCAATGCCACACTTTGCAGAAATATGTCAAATGTTGTTAAGCAAGATCCACAGGTTTAAAAGAGCTTTTAATTAACATTGCCCTACCTCCCAGGAACAGTGAGAGAATGAATACACTGAAGACACAAGGTGCTCCTCTAGCAATAGAATTCACATAAGTACAAATGAAACTCAGTTAAATTTTTATAGAACATTCTTCCACCTGACTGATTGAAATATCACACAGTCCCTGAGATCATCACCTACAGATTTATACAACAGCTGCATCTTGTTTTCAGGAAAAAATATTAATTGCAGCCTATTATTAGCCATGAAAACATGCATTAGTGTTGTGAGTCCCTGTTCATGTCGCTGTACTTTCTAAAAGCAGTACCCTTAACTTTCCTCAGCACAATGTTTACATTAGCATGGATAACTGCTGGCTCTCCAAGGTTTTATTATGAAAGAAAATGGGCACATGTGAAACGACTTGAATACTATTACATGTATTTGGACTTCTGCGGTGGACAACTGATGGTGCCATAGCAACAGTCTCTGGATTGTTCATATTTGAAACCACCACAGTTAAACTCCCTGCTGTGACAGACCACAGCTGTATCGTTAGCCTGCAGTCACCATAATTTTTGCAACTATAGTGGTCTGCAGTTCTTAGAGGCTGTATTTCCCTATGATTTCACATGCAGACTGGTGCTTCTGTAGTCCTTCCTCCCACCTGACCATGTACATGTCTGTATTTACATACCTAGGTAAGCTGTTGAACATTTCTATGGTATTATTGTCTTGAAGTTGCTATTATTTCATTCTGAAGTATAATCACTGGGCTTCTAAATAAATATATACACATTTTTGCAGCTTATTTTATATATTTATATGTATACATTGCACCCTCTGTCACACACTAGAGGCAGCAAGATAAGCCTTTTGCCAGACACATGTTTCTGATACTTCTTTTCTTTCTGGGCTTAGCAGAGATCTGGTTTAGGAGACTGCCTCTCTACTTACAAATTGTAATGCTTGAAAGCTTATAGATGAGATATTTCAAATTTGTGCCTTTTCCAGCATTAAGCTGGTTTTGCAATATCACAGTTTAGATGCTCAGGTTTTTTCACACTTCTTAAAGCACTAATTATCCTTTTCAGGCACTGATCTTTTTCATATGCTCAATCTTTACAGCAATTACAGTTACAAATTTCATAAACCAATACTATTATAACAATGCAAAGAACAGAGATAATTTCCGAACCATTTTTATGTACTGGGTATAGCTCCTGGGTTACATCTTTTCATTTCTCAACTGTTTGTGCTTTCCCATTAATACCATATTTTTCTCTATTTATCTACAGCCACTGCTACTCTAAACTTGGCTCTTCCTGCTCTTGGGTCACTGTATTGGAATAAAGGCTCTATCTAAAGGTAGATTATATTTCAATTTATTTTCAGGCCTTTCTATGTATAGTAATTGCATTGGGTATCTTCAAGATGAAACAGGATCAGTTGTTCTGGTGTAATTTCCAGCACTTCCATAATTTGCAATTGTTCCCAGTCAGAAATAGCATATAAACAGAAGAGCTGCTACCTATTAAAATATTGCTGGTGGGAATCCATCAGTGAAAATGTATGCTCCATTAGTGACATTTCCATTAGTGAAATTAGTTATACAGTCAACATAGCTACCTGGTAAGTGTTGAATCAACATTCCTTTCCCTCTCTGCTTCATAATTGGCCCACAAGTCATAGTAAAGCTGAGCTCTACTATGCTCTACTTCTGACCACCGCTACCCCAGGGAAATAAAATGAGAGTATTTTTAGATATAGAGTTTTCTAATACAAAGCAGAAACTTGCCTATGAAGGGGAATTAACCATACAGCCATAAGGATTTAGTTAGACTGGTACTACAGAGACAGTGGGACAACTGCTGTAGGTAGTTTCGCTCAGGATTTGGAATGTCTTTTCAGTTTTATATGTCACTTGGAAAGCACCTTAAGCCAAAATGAAAAAAAGCTTAAAATAACATAGATGTCCACAAGGGGACTAAAATCAGGGTACTCTCAGTGGTATAATTAGATCAATTGATATGATAAACTTCCTGAGAGAAAAACATCCTTAAATAAACTCTTCAGTTCTGCATTAGAGGCTGTCTCACATTAATAAAAAAGTGTGTAAAAGACAAACTCACTACCACATAAGCTGCTATATCTCATGTTACCCCACAGAATGAGATGGCTAGGCAGTGGGTCTTGCATCTACATGTGCTACCACAACAATCCTGAATACAGTCATCTCAGAGGAACGGTTACTCTCTAGCTCACCTTAGTGGAAATCTGCTTTCCAGTTCTGACACTGAGACCCCTTTGGTATTTGGGTAGCACTGGTCATTCAGGCTGCTCTGGTTTCCCTGTCTAGCACCAAAGGACCCCTGATGTCAGTTCAGTAGTGTGGAAAATAGATTATGGAACACAACCTTCACTCAAGTTTTTAAAACACCTTTTTATCTCTAACCAGAGGGTAGCACAGGCTGTTCCATTGCTCTCTATACATTGCCTCTGAAGATTCGCCAGCTTGGGAGCTTTTAGTGTATCATCATTATTACATTTGCCTTTAGTAAATGTACCTGAAACATCTTTCCAGAGGACTAAATTGCAGCATAGCAAGGGAGATGAGAAACTGCTATTCATAAGCTACTGTCTTGCAAAGGTTAGCTTATAAAAATGCATGCTGACTTAGGCAGTATTCTTCATTGCCATTTTGGGGATGAAGATTTGGTTATAATCAGATTTCTTACATATCCAGGAGGGCCTGCACACAATATATAAATAAGAGGAACTGCTGAGTTCTGAAAATAAAACACTTAACTTTGCTTAAGATTTTTAGGAAAATCTAAGGGCTGTGAAGATAGAAAAAATGCTTAAAATACTTCCATTTGTCTTAAGAAAAGTCAGTTTTTGATGGGCAGTGGGATGCAAAGCCAATAAATGCTTCACCAGAGGCATCTTCCAAGGATAGTCAGGACACAGCACTGAAGAAATGAGTCAAATGCCAGTTCTTGTTTGACAAGGTATTTTGGAAAAGTCAACTACCCAGCATCTATGTAGAGAGCGTGGCCTCTCGGTGACTGTTCTTCCTTGGACTAAGCATGAGAAAGGACTGTGGTAGCAGAGAAGCAGAATTTCATGAGCCTGGCAAGTAAAAGCAGTGCTGGAGCACAGTACTCTACCTCCAACAGTATGCATTCATTTGCTTACCTACAAAAAGAGGAAGGAAAAGCAAGCTGAGAAGAACTAATGCTAAGGTCCTCACTTGGCCAGGTTTTACAGTTTTCTCAATACACTTCAGTTTTCAAAACATAAAACACATGTAGAAAAGAACATTCATAAATTATTAAGTGGTCTGGAGTCTTACAGATACATTCAGATGATATGGGAGTTATTAACATGTTACAATGACAGTGAAAATGTCTAGGAGTTCTTCTGGTGATATGGGACTTAAAGATGATGGCAATATGTTCCTATTATCTAGTTTGCTTCAAAATTTCATTATGTGGAGCTGCACCCTAGAATTTTACATGCAAATCAGTGCCTCTTAATTCTTCCTCCCATATGAACCAAAGCATTAACTGGGCCATGTTTTCAACAAGTGGAGTCCCATATGCGTACATCTCTGCTTACATGTCCAAATCCCAAAGCTGTGCCTGCAGCTGAATGTTTTGATATCTGTTATTTGCATGAAAATTGTTGTTACTAAGGGTAAAAATGTAAGTATGTTTTGTATCAAATTATAGGCCTCAGTTTCCTGGAAAGACTTGAGCATATGAATTGATATAAATATGAACAATAGATTGCCTGATACGTTACCTCCTTTTGGGCTCATTCAAGTGGGGAAAATTGGCTCCATAGTCATGAAATTACTTATCATTTGGATGGTAAGACATCCAAACATTAGATGCTGACTCAAAACATTGTGGTGTCATTGCACTCCCTGCATCACCAAAAGCATGCTGGATTGCTTTGGGCAGCTTTTGTTTCAGGGACCCTTCAGCTAAAGTGGAATTGTCCCATAAAATCACAGCTAGCCATTTTGTTGGCAAAATAGTGAAGTGCACACTCGTCTCAAAGAACTGCTGTAAATTGTCTTCCTGGTCACAAGGAGGCAATAGGAAAGGAATATGCTTTGCAGATAGGCATGTATTTGAATCACAGCACTTCCTTAAGCGGGCATGTTTGTATAGCAGCTTACACTTTGCTCAAAGTTCTTCCTGAGCATAAAATCACTTGCCAGAGCTTTGCAGGGTCAGAGCAATGTGCATACAATTTTTGTTAAAGTTAAGAAGTCTGCTCATCAGCAATACTCTTAGCTCTCTCTCCTAGGGCACTTATTTCCCAGATCTTCTTTTATATTCAGTTCCTTTACACAATATTTCAGCTGTTCTGGATTGTCGAAAAAGTCATCTCATTCCATTGGCTGCTAAAAGATAAGCAAAAGGAGGTTAATTTCCCTGGCTAAATGTAATCTGTGAATAGCTCATCATTGGTACAGCTGGCTTTTTCTACTATTTTTCATTAAAGGAACCATTCAAAGTAATGCAAATTATTCTGGTGAAGGGAGCCACAAAATCAGGTGAAGAATCAGGTGCCTGCTCCATTTAATCTTGAATATTGTCAACACAGGATAATGTTATAAACAAACATTTTCCAGAATGTGTTTTAGATCTGTGAAGGACATCTTTCCGGTCATCACCTTCCTTCTGTATCATACGTTCTGTAGCTTGGAAAAGCTGCACATTGTCGGCTGCAGGTACGTATTTTGCATATCAAGACGTGATCTAAAATTTATACAAGAGGATTTTTGCACTGGGGCAATTATCACCTTTCACCAACACCAATCTTTTCTACATGCAGAGAAATGGACAGTTTTAACCAGATAAAAGGAGGCCCTTCTGAGAGTACTTCTTCAAGTAGGAGGGAACAGTGCCATCTATTGATTGGGCGGTAAAATGATGTCTCCCGTCTGACATTCAAACCGCTTCGGGAGATTTAAGTGCCTTCTCCAGACCACCAGCCTTGCTCCAAAGTCTTTGTTTTGATAAGTGTCATGCTTCGCTAATACATTCTGGAGGAGACGTAACCCCCACAGCTCCAAAGTGTGATTCTTTTAGTTATTAAACACCGCAGTCTAGCACATGGCACAGTTAAGGAAGGGAAAAAAATAGAAAAGGCCTTATACTGCTTTCTTCCTAATGTTTGACTTAGGTTCTTTCCATTACTTAACTTAATAGCTATCTAGTGAAAATGTAGGTGTATATAATAGGTGACATAATATACACTAGAATAATCTACTCTACATGCTTCGTTTACTAAGAATCTACAAACAGTATCTCTTACACAAGTCTGAAGACTATGCTACCATGGCTAAAGTGGAAATACTTTATTACCAATAGTTTAAAATACATGTATGCACAAACCCAAAAATAGAAAACACTGAAAAAAATCATAGATGAATGCAAGCAGAAGTTTTGCATGCTACCAGCTACCACACACTCCATTCAATATATTTCAGATTAAAATAAGTAGTCCTCAGTTGTTTAACTGAGATATTTACAAATTTATAGAAACTGGATTTTTTTCCTGTAGTATATAACACATACATAACAGAATACCACGCAGCATACCATGACATTCATATGGGATATTCGCACACCTACTGTGAGTAAAGCAGTCTTCTCAAGTTCATGCTGATGAAAACTTTGCCTAGTACTTCATGTTGCCATTTCCTAAAATTTTATACATATGCTTATCTAACAAACCTGGTTGTGCCTGCAACCTGACTGCCAGCATCATGGAAAATACAACTATCCAAATATCACTGAAGTTGGCCCTACCCACCCAATAGCTTTTGATTCTATAGGTGTCTATATAGGGCGGGTTCTTTCTCTGCACCTCTGAAGTGTAAAGGCTCACATGTATATAGAAAACAGCACTAGCTGGAGAAGCTGTTACCCCATAGCTAAATAAAACCGGTGCTTGCTCCTCACCTTCAGAGCAGAGTGCAATAGCTCTGGTTAATCACAGAATCACAGAATGGTTTGGGTTGGAATGGACCTTAGAGCTCACTCAGTTCCAACCTCCTTGCCGTGGGCAGGGACACCTTCCACTAGAACAGGTTGCACAAAGCCCAGTCTAACCTGGCGTTGAAGCTAAGGCACAGGCTCAGACTTTCCGGGTCTGCCTGAATGCGGCTTTTTGGCCGGGTCAGCACAGACCTGAGCAATGGACACAAGCGCCCACGGGGTGGCACTCAATAACAACACTGCGGAGCGGCACGTCCCTGTATCCGGTGTCGGGGATGTAACCAGCTGTGCTCGTTGAAAGGTTTCAGGATGCTCCCGACGCAGCTGCGCGTGTTCCTCGGAACATTCTGAATTTCAGCTGTATGTTTCCTGTAAAAGTGGAGTTTAAAATTCGTAAGTGCAACACTGTACTTCTTTTGAAGCTGTGCAAAAGAATCACAGGATGGAGACAGAAGCTGTGACAAAACAAGGTATTGCCTGTTACAGAATATAGCAGTTTGCTCGCTGTCCATCTCTTATACTAAAGCCTGCCCTGTACTTCATCCTTTTGTTCCATGATAACAAGTCAAACCAAATCGATCAGCCAAACCTTCACAAATAAGATCTACTACTGTTGTTGATTAAACCTTGGTTTAAATACAGTTCTCACCAGAAAGAAACAAAGAAAGGCAAGGTTTGTAAGAAGAGGTAATACCTGTTAGCAGGTAATAGTACAGGCACACAAATGCCAACCTTCCAAGCATACATGCATTCTTCAGGTTTTAAACACAGTCTTTAAATAAACACTAACCTTAAGGCTTTAGGAAATTTTCCTCTTGTGTCATTTGAAGTGAACTGAACATCCGAAAAAAGACATCACCGGGAATTAGTGTTTATGATTTTGCCTGCTAAAACTTGGTATCAGCATAAGCCTCTGTTTTGCACTTGTGTGTTAGAGAACAATAACATATGAACATGGAAATGGCTGCAGGAGGTCACACTGAATATCCATCCAGTCCAGCAGTGGCAAATAGTAGAGCATAGGGCACATTGTTAATAGGGCAAACAAATAAGACAGCAAACACTTCCAGTTCCTGACAGCCTGAAGCTCACGCACTCACCAGCACAGAAGTGATATTTGTGCTCAGTAGCCTTTGGTGGGTTTTGGTGCTTTGGTTGCGTTTTTTTTTAATGGATTTGTCTTATTTCCATTTTCTCAGCAGGGGTATGGTTTGGCATTGCAGCAAGTTCCACATTTAAGCATGCAATGTTGGAAAAGGTATCTCTTTTTGTTCGTTTCGAACCAAGAGAACTGGTAGATGCAAGTATGATGCTGCAGTATTACATACAAGGGGAGAAGCTTTGCACTTTTAAATCAGATAGGAGGGCTGCCTAACCAAACACACTTACATATGCTATTTGAACCATATATAATAAAAAGAGATGAAGTCAGGAGATCAAAGCAGCTATAAGTCTCAGCTGTAAAGGCTGACCTTTAGAACCAAACTAGCATAATGTTTATCCAGGCATAAAGATGCTGTGAGGATAAAGCTTGTTATCTCAGGCCTTTCCAGACTGAGGGAGAAGTGTTATATTCATAATGAGGTATAAGGAAATACACTGATACAAAGCACTGAGGTGAGATTCTGAGCTGTGCTTGAATCATGCTACAAGATTTTTAGATGTTAAAATAGTTTTACACCTACCCAGTTCTGAGTGTGTCTGTGACTGAGGAGATCTGCCTGTAATTTACCCCATTTAAATCTCTCTGAGGCATTCAAAGGGTCACAACACTGCCTTGTATCATGCCCTTCTGCTAAAACATTTTCTGTGACAGAAAACACATATCATATATATAAAGACAGAAAAAGTTTCAGTCTCTTTAAACTGACTGTAAATTAAACCCACCAAGAAGCTCTGTGGCTCCTCCATTCAACAGTTCAGATCTTAGTGTATTGCTTCTTCTAGAACTCAACCAGCATAAATGGGGAAAAGAACATTTCCTTGTAAAACAATCTAAAAATTGGTGGCTGAAAGATTTTTGACAGAAAACATAAAAATATCAAGATGAGGAGCTGGAAGTTTCCTGCATTTATTCATGAGAGGCATTTTTTGCAAGGGAAAACGGGCTTTGGCATTTTCCACTCCTAAGATCAGCTGGAAAGCTAGGTGTAGACCTAGAATTTAAAGGCATTTCCTAATTCTGAATAAATCTGTAAACAAAACTAACTGGACCAAATTCCTTCTAGGCAAACCTAAATGAAGCCTGTTGAATTATGTCAACAGGAAAAAATTTGACCTATCTTGTTTACAAAACATTGCGCAAATACAACAAATCAATTGACTAAACAGTTCCAGAAAGAGTGCAACATCAGAATTCAAAATACGTTCTAGGAGACATAAGGGTAGACCGTGAGCTGAAGGCTTGCATCATGGAAAAAGTGCTAAATAAGGATTCAAATCTACTCTAACACATTTAGCCTTGCTGCTCTTACTTCCTTCTCTAGTTTATTTAGAACAGAAGAAAAATGTACTTACGAGGCAAGACCAAATTCACC
>JAOEHX010039088.1:9854-22925 GCA_025448015.1 Bolborhynchus lineola | reverse complement strand
TTTAAAAAAAAAAAAAAAACAACCCCCCCCCGAAAAAAAAAAAAAAAAAAAAAACCCAAGCCAACAAAATCCTAAACATTCTGCATCAAATAATTAAGAAGCAGCTCTTTACTGTAAAGGTGGTGAGGCACTGGAATGGGTTGCCCAGGGAAGTTGCAAATGCTCCATCGCTGGCGGTGTTCAAGGCCAGGTTGGACATAGCCTTGGGTGGCACAGTTTAGTGTGAGGCATCCCTGCCCATGGCAGGGGGGCTGGAACTAGGTGATCTTAAGGCCCTTTCCAACTGTAACTATTCTATGATTCTAAGAATACATAGTCAGAATACAGCAAAAATTAACCTATGGTCTGAATTTGAGTTAGGATATTGTCTTTCCTGTTACCATTTTTGTAGAGTGTCTCAAGCAACCAAGTTGAAAATGTAAGCAGCAGACTTCTCAGAGCTTTCTCTGAAAGACAGCTAGCTTTTGTCATGCTTAATTTAAAAATCAACAAGAGGATGCCATAATTTTTTTGCTTCATAGAATTGCCAAGATAAAAAATGTCAAACACATTTGTTCATTTGAGCTCTCATTAAAAAAAGTAAATGATTCACATATTGGTCTTCTCAAAGTTATAAAAGTATTTCTCAAAATTATCAAACAAGCCAAATTAGATATCACAATGGATTTAAAAACAACCTTTCAGCAGTGTGATTGGAGGCTTGCCTGCTTTTAATGTAACCAGCCATCTTTTGCTTTTAATATTCAAGGTCTTCCACCTGCAGGCTATTAGCTTTAGTGCTTTTCAGGAAAAGAGTCAAAAGAACTGATAAATAGGAAATACCAACCATTGTTGCCAGCCAACAGAAACATCAGAGGTGACATGCAAAGTTAGCCAACATAAATTAATAATTATTAAATTAAATATAAGGCAAAATCAGAAGCTTTGTATAATGCTGGGGGTTTAGAAGGGCCTTCAAACTCTAAGTTCAGAATATTTCATTAAACTTGACAATTAATTAGTGTGCCTGACGATCCCCTCTTTGGCAATCTGAGAGAAACGACCAGAAACGCATCCATCCTCTCTGGAAATGTTTTGCAATATGTTACCATAAATAGCTAGAATTCCTGCTTTTCTATGCAAAGAAGGGGTTTTCAGGTCTTTTTGCCATTACTCCCAATTACTAAATTACTTCAAAATAATTAAGTAGAAATCAACATCTAAATGGCTTGCGGTATCAAAGAAACCATCAAGGAGTATCAGGGAACCTCTTTCCTAACCCACTGAATTTCTGTTCTCAGTAATAAAGCACGAGCTGATCCAGAGTTACATCAGAGACCAGTAGTCATGGAAAATAACATTACCACTGTTTTTTATGATGGTTCATATCCTCTAATTTTTAAATTCTCTTGACAGTCCTGCTGTTCCACAAACAACATTAATGTCACACTAGAAGAAATCTACAGGTCTTTAGTACCATTTCTGAGACAGGTGCTCATAAAGTTCATAATCTGTGATTTTCCAGGCTCAGCCATTGTCAAAGCTATATCTGGAGGAGATAAAATCAGTGGACAGAGATAAAGTCAGTGGACAATACAGGTCTTCAATATTTCACAGAATAATAGACCACATAAAGTGCAAGACATATTTGACTGTAATAATACAACCAAACGCTAAAATATTCCATATTGACAGTGTTCATTTTATGAAAAAATCTTTGCATACCACCATTCTTATACAGTGTGAGTTATGAAAAACAGAAGATGTTGAAGCTGGGGCAGGAACCTAAGATAAACTTAATTAGTTGCAGAGCTCTGCTCTTCAGCTTTGTTTCAGCAGCAAATAAAATCAGCTCTGAGGCACTTTCTTTCATACCTTTTTTGTGTGAAGAAAGATTTACTCATTAACTCCCTCTAAAGCTAAGGAACTGCCTCAAAAGCAGAGCCCAGTACCAGACTGCATTACCACATCTGTTTACACTGACAGGAATGGGGAATACAAAACTAGGCATTCGGCTTTCTTCCCCCCTGCTCCTCATGTCTTCATACTACTCATTAACACCAGAATGACCCTATCCCTGAAGCCAAGAGCTGGTCCACAGATAGCCTATAGGAATAGGACGTGGAAAAAGAGTTGGCTATTTATATATTTCACATATGCTTTAATTACACTGTCACTAGAGCACACAACAGCTACATGCTTTATTAAGCACTGACAAATTTTATGGCAATTAGAAAGACCAATTAGAAATTCTCACACCATGGGGACGTTTTGTTTGATTCAGAAACAGTTAAAGAGAGAAAAATTTTGAAGGAAAAAAGGATAAAGGTATTTGAATTTACAGACAGAGGAATCCAAGTCTGTAATTTAAAGTATATTTAACACATGCTTAAAATCTGTTTTTTAAAACAAGGGCTCTGACTTGGGAACACCCTTCTTGACTCACTTCTCCATCATTTTTTCTCTCATTGACAGAGCCATTTTATAGTTTCTTTGGAAAAAGTTTATCCCATAAGAAAAACTATCAAGAGCAAAAAGCAAATGCAACTTGAGCTTAGAAAGTTACAAGACACCATAAAATATTTCCGAATAGAAATACAATCAGCATCTCAAGTTAGGAAAAAAACCTGTCTTTATACCACAAAAGGGTTCCCTGTGGTGGTTTATACACCTTTCAGTCTTAAGGCATCTATTGCCCAAGGTTGTCCTATTCAGTTCTCAGTCAGGATACATTACCAGAAGGATCAGAAATGCAGCCCTGTTATTCCAGAGCAGTTTAGAAAGGTGTTCAGGTATGCCAACATTGAAATGTTGCTGTTTGATATCAGAGACAGTCTGCAAGTTGGAAGTAAATCAGCACAACCTCAGACTTGGGAGGAATTCTGGATTCTGTAGCTCAGTGTAAACTGGACTGAGTTCTCTTTTTACAGAGACTACCTAAAGCTCTTAAGTTAAACAAATTCTATTTTCATAAGAAATCAACAGGGAAACAGTTCATGTAATTCTACGTCTTCAGCTCCACCCACGCAGCTGATGTGACTCATGATCCCCAAAGTTGTTCCAGCTTTCAGGGATGTTAGTGTTTGCCTCATTCAATTTACTGTAGCACTAGTTATACTGAGATATAGACACCTGCTTTACAGGTGTGAGAAAATAAGCTACTTGACAGCAATTAAGGTAAACTTTTGCTTTGGTTTGAATTCTGGAATGCTGCTGTTTCCTCAGTCTGTCATGGTCCCTGCAGAAAGGATGAAATGTTAGCAAATTCTAATGACTGCTCTTAAAGGAAAATGAGGGCAATTCAGAAAATTGTACTTGCAGATTAAATTACGGTAACCTAAAACTTCTGTAGAGCTCCACAGTCATATCCTCAAAACTGAAAATGAAACTACTGAACTTCAATTTATAATGATTGTCAGCAACACTTTTCAAGGATTTTGCACGCGTCACTTATTATTGGATTAAATTTTACTAGAGACCAGATGAAAATTATTCTTTTTCATTTGAAAATTGCTCCAAAATTCCTTCCTTTTCTGAGTGGTGAAAGTTGGAAATGAAAGCTTGACATTTGGCACAATAGCTACTTATAAATTGCAGTTCCATAATTTTTGTCTGCATCCTCACCAAATCCACTTGAAATACTCCCTGCTGCATACCCTATATCAATATACAGGACACACATGGATAGATACAGCAGAACTGAGCTGATTCTGGAAACTAGATCACATTAGCTATAATCATTCATGATGATCTATTAGAGAAGATGTGACTGCATATGCTTAGTCTGGATGTATCTCTAGGTGCTTGCAGAAAATGTCAAAAATGACTGGACTCACTTTCTCTTTACCAGTCTGATTGTGTAAAGAATTAATGTTAAAAACATTACTGTATTAAAAAAAAAAAAAATAATTAAAAAAAAGGTAGAAAAGGTGAATGTAAACAGTGGAGTAGCAGTAACAGAAATGGGAAAGGTCTTTCTGAGTAGGTGAGGGAGCCAAAACCACATCATACACTACCCTGAAGCAAGGGTGAATGTGCACACAATGGGAAGTAATATTAAGCTGATTAAAAGCTCATACAAAAGGGTGTGTGGATGCATTGCCCTTTAGCCAGTTTTCTTTTGGCTTAATTCATATCAAGCAGAAAAAAAAGCCAAAATAAAAACATGACCTACTCTCAAAATCAAAGTCAAAAACCTCATATAGAATTTTACATTACATTACTTTATCTAACACCAAAATAAGCATATATACACGGCTGTGCATGTGGACAGACTTTAAATAGCATATTTCTTTCAAACTGTCACCAAGAGGATATAGAATCATAGAATCAATTAGGTTGGAAAAGATCTTTAGGATCATCAAGTCCAACCACTAACCCAGGACTGCCAAGACCACTACTAAACCATGTCACTGAGGGCCTCATCTACATGGTTTTTGAACACTTCGAGGGATGGTGATTCCATCACTTCCCTGGGTAGCCTGTTCCAATACCTGAACACCCTCTGAAGAAGAAATTTTTCCTATTATCCAATCTAAACCGCCTTGGCACAGACTGAGGCCATTATCTCTTGTCCTGTCACTTGTTACTTGGGAGAAAAGACCGACCCCCACCTCACTACAACCTCCTTTCACATATTGTAGAGGGCGATAAGGTCCCCCCTGAGCTTTCTGTTCTCCAGATTAAACAACCAAGCTCCCTCAGTCATTCTTCATAACACTTGTTCTCCAGATCCTTCACCACCTTTGTTGCCCTTCTATGGACCCTCTCAACATTTCAGTGTTTCTCTTGTAACGAGGAGCCCAGAACTCAACACAGTGTTTGAAGTGCTGTCTCACCAGTGCCCAGTCAAGGGGGTGTCACTGCCCTGATCCTGCTGAACACACTATTTCTAATTCAGGCCAGGCTACCATTGGCCTTCTTGTCCACCTGGGCACAAGCTGGTTCATGTTCAGCCACGAACATCAGCATCCACAGGTTTTTTTCCACTGAGCAGCTTTCCAGCCACTCTTCCCCAAGCCTGTAGCATTGCATGGGTTGTTGTGGCTCAGATGGAGGACCCAGCACTTTACCTTGCTGAACCTTGTACCATTGGCCACAGCTCATTCATCCAGCCTGTCCAGATCCCCATGCAGAGGCTTCCTTTCCTTCAGCAGATCAACACTCACACACAACTTGGTGTTGTCCACAAATTTACTGAGGTTGTACTTGATCCCCTCATCCAGATCATCAATGAAGATATTAAACAACATTGGATCTAATACCAAGCCCTGAAGGGCACCACTAATGACAGGCCACCAACCAAATGTGACACAATTTACCATCATTCTTCTGGCTCTGTCATCCATCCAGTTTCCAATCCAGTGAAGAATACACCTATCCAGGCCATAAGCAGCCAGTTGCTCAAGGAGACCACTGTGGGAGACAGTGTCAATACTAAAGTCCAAACAGACAATGTCCACGGCCTTTCCCTCATCAGCCAGGCAGGTCACCTTATCATAGGAGATCAGCTTGGTCAAGCAGGACCTTCCCCTTCATGGACCCATGCTGCCTGGGCCTGATCTCCCTGTTTTCCTCCACATGCTTTGTGATCTCACTTAGGATCATGTGCTCCATGGCCCTCCCCAGCACTGAGGTCAGGCTCACAGACCTGTAGTTCTCAGGGTCTTAATTCCCACCCCTTTCATAGAGAGAAGTCGTGTTATCCAACCTGCAGTCCTTGGCGACCTGCCCACTAGACTAGGACAGTGTAAAACGTATTTGTATATTATATGTAAAGTGTATTTGGAAGCCTAAAGTGAAACCAAAAGCATTTGCTTATTAAAAGGTCTTCATCATTGACCTTACCACCAAGAAAATATAAAACCCAAACTTTCTATTTGCTATATTTTGTACACAAGGAAAAAAAGAAACAAAACCAAACCAAACACCAAAAAAGTTAGTCCAGTGTACTGCAAGAAGCATTGATGTCTCAAGCCTACTGTGAAGCCACAGATTTCCAAGTCCTGGCCAACTTTTCTGAATCAAAGACAAATGTGCAGCTTAAAATATCAAGTGTACTCCCAGAAAAATCTGACCAGAGAAAATGATACTCTGGAAAGTTTGCTTATCAGTTTTGACACCTTTGATCTTCACTATTAATTGCCATTGCATTTGCATATTTTATAAAAAGCATATTAGGAGAGTGAAGGAAGGAAGTCAAACATCAGTCTTGCTCCATCCATTCCAAACTTTTCTTAGAGGACTTTCTGGTTTGTTAATCTCTAGATAGTTTCTGAAAAAATTTTCTTCACAGTTAAGACAAGATACGTCAGCTTTATATTGCTAATATTTTACAGTCTAAACTTCCTGGTTACTTTGCACATCTTTTAAAAAAAAAAAAAAAAGATAACAGATTTTATTGCCACTGGGAGGTGTATAACAAAGACAGACAAAAGATCTGTTTCCCATAACAGTACTATTTGTGTATCTAGCATCATGCACATTCAAGCTAGTGACAACAGCCTGGTTACAGATTGATACAGCACAGGATGTTCCTGCAGCTGTCCTTTAATTTAGCCATCAGAGCTGGTAGATTTGATTGGATTTTATATTTGTCTTTTATGTGAAAAGAAGTAACAAAAACCCCAAAAGAATGAATCTGCTGTAATTAACTCTTCCTTCCCCAAAAAATATCCTACAGCATTTCTAGATTCCTACATATGCTAGTAGTCTCTTCCCCATGACAGACACTTTTATTTGCCCTTAATAATAAACTTAATTTAAAGGGATTAAAACTGCCTGGCTAGGCCAACTGGTAGACGTCTATCAAACACATTTCTCTGTATCAGATTCCTAAGATGACAGATTTGTATAAGCAGTTAAGTTAAGCCTCAATGAAACAAAACTGAAAATCAGCTAATAGATATCTTGTTCAACCATACTGATTAAGTTTAAATGTGCATATAACACTAAGCCAGCTAAAGACAACTCCTGTTACTAAAAAAAAAGGTAGAAAAAGTAGAAACAAAAGTCTTTAGTTTGCTAATCTAAAATGCAAATCATCCTTACTTTTCCATGATGAAAGGAATTTGAGGAAAGCTAAATTACCAGGAGAAGTTTTAGTTCCAGAATATAAAAGCAGGAGATAGAAAATAGGCAGTAACTGAAAAAGTGAAGCATCATCCTATTTTATTTAAGACTGCTTACATTATAGAAGAAACTAGCAACACCATATAGCCATACTAAAAACCAAAAAACATCTTTAACAGCAGTGATATGAAGGCAGGTGCATGGTAATTAGTCTTGCTCTCAGTTCAGTTAGTCATGAATTTTGGAAAGCTAAAGTTAATTTACTGTACTTTCACAGACGTACTCTGGATAACACCTTTCTTTACTGATGGATGAACTGAGAAATGGGGCAGCACTTAATTGTGCTTAGACTTAACAAAAGGGTGATTTTAAGATAACAAACACCACCACCAGTTCAGAATCAATAAGCTTCAAAGTACATCCAGCAGGTTACTTAATTACAATACTGAATCCCATCACAGCAGATTGAGGCTATGTCTCTTTTCTACTCATTTATTTCATGAGTATTTGTCTTTGTGCAGTACATATCTTTTTGGGTGGCAGACTGTCACATCTAAGAGTTGGTTTCAGAAGCAACCTTCCCGTGGCATCAGACAACTTTTTTACACCAACAGTGTGGCTCAATGCAAGTACTGCCCCTGCTTGCTGAAGATCAGGTCACTTCATTCAGGTGCTCCATTCTCTGCTGAGACAAGAATGTGCCACACTAACTCAAACTAAATGGTTAAATGGTCAGAACATCCTATTTCACCAGAAACAAATTACTATGTGTTTTCATCCCAACACAGTGACAGTAACAAACAGCTGGGGCTACAGAGTGGAAATTTACCAACAGTGTTTGCTTAGTTTTGTTTAATTGAAAACAAACAAGTGAGGAAGTTCACACCTGCTTCTAAGACAGGCCTATTCAAATTCATTTCCTGAAAAAATTGCCTTTTGCTGATCAACAGACCTTGGTTGCAAAAGAATGAACACTAGTGAACAGTGAACGCCAAGTTCTCTGAGAAATGCAAATCTGGCTATCGTAAGGATATATAAATTAGGTTTGAATTTTCTGCAGAAATTTCAGCTAGCAAGAAAAAGTCATAGCAGTTGGATTCACAAAAAAAGTGTTTGAGGATGAGACTTTTTTTTTTTTTTTAAATCCAGAATGTATGGCACAAACTCAAGATAGAGACTGTGTAGCATAGGAAGGACATAAATTCAGTATAATAAGAAATAAAACAGTTGTTCAAAAATACAGAAAAAGCCACCCAGAATTCCTATTACCTATTGAACCCACTACTGTATCTCAGATCCAGAAATGAATTAGCACTACATGCAAGTCCTCCCCCACACCTAAACAATCAGTATGATTTAGAAGACACCCTCTCACAGAAGAAATTATTATTTCAACAGCACTTGATAATATGGTGATAGAAGCTCAACACTGGGAAGTACTATCTGCTGGCAAATAGAGATAGTATCTTTTGAAATCTTCTCCCTTGACTTTTGTCTCCCAAATGATTTATTATACTCCCCTATTACTCTACTAGTATTTGATTAGCTTTTGGGAAATGACAGCTTGCCTCTGCGTCAATAGCTTTGTCTAAAACCTTGAATTATCTTTCCTAGTTTTCTGAGAAAGCTATTTTGTAACTAATGTGGTTTATTAATCTTCTGCATTTCTGGTAAAGCAAGCAGAATATTAAGTGGAATACTTTAGCAGTGCCTAACATTACAAAATACCTGGGAAATACTTGAAGTTGCTCTGAACCATAACATCTTTTCCTTTTAAGCTTTTTCACAGCAGAGCACAATAAACTTGGCCTCAATTATGGTTTTTCAGTTGAATTTCAGAACAAAACTCCAAAATCTAAAAGACTGGAATGTGTACCATGACTTTCCAGTGGCTGTTAGCTTAGTCCATGCATTTCTACTCCAAAATGCAAACAGGGATGGGAAAGCATTGTTGGGTTTTTTTAAGTCTTATGAGTAAAAATATTCCCTTAAGAATTTTCCAGGCTAAACTATGGTCCTGTGGTCAGACAAGTCAAATGCTAGAGAAATGATGCAAGGAAATCTAGTCTTGGGTCATGTCATAACCCTATTTGCTTAGATAAACACAAGTCTCATAAAAGCAAAGTCTTTGTGACAGAAACACAGCAAAAGACTTCAGCCTTGTTTAGTCATCAGGTTTTCTCTCTTCAGAAAATATAACCATCTGCATGAAGCTCAGTCATTGTACACTCCAGTCCTCTCAAAAAGAAGCTTTCGAGATACTGAATTCACTGCCAGCTCCCTCCCTTTCCCAAAAGTAAACACACACAATTATTCAGTTATTGCTATATTTACTCCGATTGTATCTCAGTCTACTGGTGCAATAGCACACCAGTGCAAACCCATGAAACACTTCCTGAAACTAGGAAGCTCATCCTTGCAGCTTAGGAAATACCAACATGTAACCCACGACATAAGTACATATAAGCAGAATAAAAAACTGGAGGAACACTGAAAAAAACAATCAAACAAAAAAAAACCAATGAACAACCCACATGAGAATCAAAGATACATTTGTGTGGGGTTCAACTGGTGATATTGGCCTGCTAGACCTCCATTTATCTGTCTACTGCTGACGTACATCAACATTAAGACTTTGAGAAGTTTCATTTTTTAGGTTATTCCTCCAACAAATCAACCATCATTACATTATAGAAGTATATTATACAGATTGGTAGTGAGAGAACAAGAGTTTCCATGAACCAGTTAAATAACAGGTGCTTTCATCCTACCTTAATAACATGGGACTGTCTTTTTCTTCATCTTCTGTGTTGTTTTCCTGTGTAGAAAAAGAAACAAAATGTGCAAGGCTGGGTTTCAGTTCGTAATGAGCTTGGTTCACCTTTCAGTTATGCTGGTCTTGTTTATTTTCAGGAGTATAAATGCTTCTTGCTCATTTAAGCCTTTGCAATTTTCTTGTCTTACTCAAGATTGCACCCTGTTATTTTCCAGCTAGATGCCCACATAAGAAAGCAGGAAACTCTGGCATAATCCTAATAGAAACAGCTGGGGAAAAACATCACCTTTGAAATATTAAAATACGATTTTTAAATTAGGGGCATTTTCTACATATGACAAAGCAGTAACTCAGTAGAAGCACAAATACAGGAAAATAGTACTTAAAAAATATCCAGACCATAAAGCTTACCAGCATACAGCACACCTTTTGAAAGTAAGAAAATAATAAAAAAAAGAGGTGGGAAGGGGGTGGAAGCCTGTTTGGGCAATAAAAGCAGTTGGATTTTATATTCAGTTTAATATTTTAAATGGTAGTAAACTCAAACCAGAAGAGAGACCTCATCTTGAACTCAGAAAAAAACTTTCCCAAGCTCAAACTTTCTATAACCTGAGTGGAGGCATCCCTACTGCCTGAGAAAACTTGGCTCTGCAGCTTTTCATATTGATGTCATGTATTCCACATATTAAATTCCCTTCTGCTGAAGGTATTTACACTTTTATATGAATTAAGAGCCACGATAAAGCTTTAATTGATAAATATTGTGTCAAACAGAAGACAGAAATTTAAAAAATAGGAGTTCCTAGTTAAATATTGGAGGCAGCTATGAAAAAAAAAAAAGCAGCCAAATCAAAAGGATTTTAAAAGACTCTTTCCAAACCTGCTGGAGCTTTTGCCATTTAAGACTAAATTAAGTTTCATCTTTGAAAGGCCTCAGTGGTAGTATTTTAATTTATTTTAAGAGATAATACAGTTTTAAATAAGAACTTGTGTTATCTGGACCCCAGAAAATTAGCTATGTAATTGGGAAGAAGAAAAACTATTCTGGCTTTGCTACCCTTTTCACTTTTTTTCCCTTCATCCCTCGTGATTTTTCCTACCTCAGTACTATGTCCTTATCTAGGAAATTAGGACATGACAGTTTGTAGCACAGACAGTTTGTAGTATAGGCAGAAAAGAGTTATTGTAATTACATCTGTCATGTAGTTATCACATAATAACAAAACAGCTACTACATGCCTAGGAAGAGCTACCCAGGAAGAACATATGCACAAAAAATGATGAAGTAACTTTCTCTTAGCTCAAGCCTTAAGCCACCTTACAATGATTGTCATAAAAGTCGAAAACTCCTGATTTAGGCCCCAAGTCAGGCAAACACCCACATGTCCTTAACTCTAAGAACTTAAATATGCTAAGCACTTGCTAAGTAGGTTGGCAAGCCTTGTTAAATAAAGCAAGACCTAAATCTTAGACACACACACAGCAGTTAGTGCCTGCCAAGAGGAATTTCAAGCATAGCACTGAACGACAAAATTTCCATTAATTTACATTACTAAAACTAATAACACTGAGGTGAAAAGGAATATGATGAGCTCAACAGCTCTTAGATCAATGGTTTATCATGTAAGAATGCCCACCTGGAATCCCAAGCCTTTTCCACTTTCTTTGCTCTCCTTCTCTATACATGCACATGGTTTCCAGTTTCATTGTAAATATCCCTGACTGTAAAGAAGGAACTGCAGTGTTCAAGTCTTGATCCCCAAATGTACTGATCCTCTCTTTTCAGCACCACAGCATGCTGGATTTCTACAATCCCATGACAGTCAGCTCCCATGGCTGTGTGGCTGTAATACCCACCCAGCATGGGAAAGCTAGGTTCAGTTCCCACATCTCCCCAGGAGCGTACCCTAAGCACTGCAAACTTCAGTGGGTGAGTGCATTTCATCCCACTGAATGTACCTGCCTTATTTTTTTCTGGCCTTGCTCCAATACTTTGTTAAACATCTAAGGACTGAATCTAAGACTCCTTCTTCTGCAGTGGCTGCAGTTCCCCTAGGTTAAAGAGTCAGCATTATTTTTGTTCTAACTCCCTCTAGGATGATCAGCTTTTAATTACTGCATGTTTCCCACTGGAACCTTTTCAACAGGGGGTACTGAGCGTTTTCTTCCTGAACTTTACAATATCAGCAAAGACAAGCTCATTTTAAAAGTGGCACAGCTATACACAACACATAGCACACACAGCTTCTTCTTTTACTTCACTATACCTTAAACACACATAACTTTTTAAATACATTTGGATTTCTGGTTTACAACAAGTATTTCTCAAGAGGTCTTTGCAGTTAGGTAATGTAAGAAATTGCTCTAATTAATGACTCATTCAGCAATTTAAAAATGCATCCCTTGCAATCAAGGAGTCTGGAGGCACAGAAAAAGAGAATAGGTCTGCAAAATAAGTAACACTGTATCTGACAAAGACACACAAACACACTGAATTCATTTTTTTTTCTTGACATTTTAAAGTTAGGTTTTGGCTCTAGACTTTTTTGATTTCTTCCACTAACAGCTAAGCCACTGTGGGCTGGTTTACAAAGCTATTGCATACTGAATTTGACCAAGTTGGTATTTGAGTGGCGGTCAAAATACACCAAAAAGAAGTCATTTTTTGACACCACCTTAGGCTGTTTTAAGCAAAATACTGCAATACAAAAGGTTGATTTCAATATGTACACTGAGGCAGTACATAATAAAACTTTTACTCTTTCTAGAATCACAAGATTTCAAATACAAGTGAAATTTCCAAGCTTCTTTAAAATGAAAGTCATTAAATAAATACTAAGAAATGACTTTTGATCTGAAGGTTGTATACTAATGACTTTATCAACCCTTGCCCTCTCACACAGAAAGAAATATTAAAAGGTATCAGGAGTTTTACTTTTGGAGAGGTTCAGGGAAGCTATCGGGAGACCTGGCTACCCTGGATTTGGAGAAGGCTGAGGTTCTTAATGACTTCTGCACCTCAGTCTTCATCAGCAAATGCTCTGACCACACTTCCCAAGTCTTGGAAGGCTGACACAGGGACCGTGAGAATGAAGACCCTGGGCCCACTGTAGGAGAGGATCTGGTTCAAGACCATCTGAAGAACCTGAACATACACAAGTCCATGGAACCTGATGAAATCCATCCGCGGGTCCTGAAGGAGCTGCAAATGAAGTTGCTAAGCCACTGTCCATCATATTTGAAAA
>JAOEHX010039084.1:0-10562 GCA_025448015.1 Bolborhynchus lineola | reverse complement strand
ACATGTAACAGAACATCCTTTCAGTGAGGCATAATGATTTTCTTTGTTATTTCTTGTACATCTTTCAAAATGCATCTTGAGCTCTGTTTTGACATTTCCCTTCCAGAGGAAGAGAATCATTATTTTCTCTATTTAAAGTACTGCACAACTTTTTATACTGGCTTTTTTATTCTCCCATCCTCCCTCTGTCCCCATTCAGAATGCTGAGCTTGGAAAGAGAGCACCAAGATGGATACGAGACAATGAAGTAACCATGTGCATGAAATGCAAGGAGCCCTTTAATGCACTGACAAGGAGAAGACACCACTGCCGAGCATGTGGACATGTAAGCGCAAAACCCCAGCTGCTGTATCTCATGAGCAGGCTTCAGAATGGCTCTAAGCACCTACTTGACTTCTGGTGCCTGCTTGTTATGCTGCAGTTTGTTGCTGTGCTTGTCACTGAAAGGAGAGAAGCTGTGTGTAGCATGCCACAAAGGAATCCTCTGTCTGCTTCAGTTAGCACTGCAAATTTGGAAGTAATTTGGAGCAGTGGAAGATGCATGTGTTTGTAAAATGTTCCAAGACCCTTAACCTACTAATCTGTTATTTCTGAGTGTCTTCCACTGATCTCAACAGTTTCAAGACCATAGTAAACTGGAATAAGGCAGCAGTATAATGGGCAGCACTGGCTGCCTCCTCTTACATTCTGCTACTTCCTCTTTCCGATTCACAACATCATGTAGCCCTGCAGTTTCTCATTGGGCCAACTTGGAGCTGTTCCCAGCTGGGTTCAGCGTGTAACTGTGTGAACATGCATGAAGCATCGGGAAAGCAGACAGCTTAGGATGGGGAGAGAGTATTACTGCTGTTTTCTATGTATGATGCTATAGTAATGTATGTTGCTTTAAAGCAACCATGAATTAGTGGTATGACTTGAGAGTTTTCAAAAGTTAACAAAAGAGCAAACATCCCATGCTTTCTGTTCTTGCCATCCAGCAACAATGCCTTTCTCCAGCAGATGGTAGTGCAGGCCCAGGTTTAATTCTCACAAGTTATCTTGCGTAATTTCCTTGTGATATTTTTATGTGGCATGAAGGCTTATTCTGTTCTCAGAGCTGCTTTTTTTTACATTATTTTTTTTGCTGATTATATCCTTGTAATCTGTTTTGTGGGTTTTGCTTTGTTTCTTCTTTTCCCCCAGATCATTGCCTTAAAACTCATCTATTAATCTTAAGATAACACCATTCCTTTTTATTTGCTCCTGTTCAGACTCTTAATTTCCCTCTATTGTAGTTCTATCACATTTTATGCGCTTTAATTTTGAAACTTTTTTTTTTTTTCAATGTGAATTACTTTGGGTCAGTGGCTTTTTTTCCAGCAGTGACTAATTGGGAATACTTCAGTAGTATTCTCTAGAGATGTTACTTGAAGATAGTGTTATTTGAAGGTACTGTATTAGTTGAAGGTACTGCAAAACCCTGGTCCACAATAAAATTTTGTTCAGGTGTTTGAGTGGTCCGAGTCCATTTGTCTACAGTTCTTTCTTGAAATAACTTCCTTCAAATTTTTTATGCAGGGCATCTTTTTCATCTGAAAGAACATTTCTGTGGAAAAACATTTCTAATGAAATGTTCTTTCAGATATCTCATGCATTGCAGTTTTATGCATATACAGTACAGTGAGAAGAAAATCATTGAGCTATTGGCTTATTCTGTGTACTTATGAACGGATTATAAAACTGAAAATTTAATAGCAGGTTAAAAATCATCTATTTCTTATTTTATTATTGTTTTCATCAATAATGTGCATCTTACTTGTACATTTCTGAGGCTATGTAGAATAAAAAAAAATAAAAGGTAAATGTAGCTTTTCAGGCTGGCATCTTAACAAACTGGAAAGGATTTTCTTCCAGGAAGCTGGAGGATTTTCTTTCTGTACCATGGCTTGTGCTAAGATTCTATTTCTTACTTTAACCTACAGGTAGGACTAAAAGCCTAATGTGATTTTATAGAAAGTACGAAGTTTCACTGGGTAAATAGTGAAAATTGCTTCTAACTAAGCAGCAGTGGCACAAATTTGGAAAGTCATTATTTTCAATTGAATTTTTAATGACATGTCATAACGGCATTATCTTTCTTGTTCTGTATAATGAATCAATATATTACTAAATAGAGAAAATAATACTGGTTTTTAATCCAAATATGCTTTCATGATTTTTATATGTAAGTTATTTTTTTGTTTGTTTCTAAGGTGGTTTGCTGGAAATGTTCTGATTACAAGGCACATCTTGAATATGATGGCAATAAATTGAACAAAGTCTGTAAAGACTGCTATCATGTTATAATTGGTTGTACAGACAGTGAAGAAAAGAAGAAGAAAGGGATCCTGGAGGTATGTAATTTAAAAATCACCTATGTGCATACATGCAGTTTCAATTCATCAGTAAGTGAAAACTGGTAGAATTATTGCAGGGCTATTTTGTTTGAGAAATAAAAAGGTATGTGGACCAAATTCATCCTGTCCAATAGATTTTGATTTTCACCATTAATCTTTTACAATACTACATTGTTTCTTACTTTTATTTTATTTTTTAAGGAGGAATGATGAACCTTAGAGCTTGTTTACTTCTTTCTGACCCTTAAAGCTTGTTTATTTCTTTCCAGTTACATCAGGTAGCTAAGGAGCTATACAGTGTTTTAGAAATGTCCATTTGCTTTCTGGGTCTCATGACAGCAGAGCAGTTAGTACCATGTTGCAGCAGCTACACAGCACCACTACTATGAGAGAAAATACGCATTCAAGGGAACTTTAAGAAAATATCATTTTGTGTTCTTTCTGATCTTCTCAGGATCACTGTTTAACCCAAATAGCATGTCATTTTGTCTTCAGTTTTTAAGCAGTTCACCTAATCTTTCTGCTATGTGCTTGCATTCTTATGCTGTTCTTAAAAATATATTTGCATCTGATCCTGCCATAATATTTTGAATGCCAAAATAGCGTAGTTGTCATATTGGACATTTGTTAGCATTTAAACGCCTGACATGAAGTTGTTTAGAAATCAGGTGTTGTAGATACTAAGATATAGAGAAAAGCTCTCTGTGAAGGCAGAATTAAATTTAGAATGATCTAGAAGTGCATAATCCAAAATTACCAATGGAAGAAGGAACAGATTACACGTGTTAAGGCAGTACATGTTGTGATTGTAAGTATGGAATATATAAATATTTTCCATAAACACAGTCCTTCATGATCTTACTTGGGTACTTGCTCAAGTTTTTTTCTTTTGTAGATTCTATCCAAGGTTGGATATAAATGGTGATGAATTTCTCCTTTTCTATTTTCTATGCTTTTAGTCTGTATTTCAGGAAACTTTATTTTCCTTTTTTATGCTTTGTACTCTCTCCTAGATTGAATCTGCAGAAGTTTCTGGAAATAGTGTTATATGCAGCTTTCTTCAGTACATGGAAAAATCAAAGCCCTGGCAGAAAGCATGGTGTGTTATACCTAAGCAGGAAGCGCTTGTGCTGTACATGTATGGTGCTCCACAGGTATGTGCAGATAAAATGGAAAAGATTTTAGTAATTGTCACTGCCATCTGAGGAAGACAAGTCTGACAGCTTAGGAATGGAGGAAAGACCCTATTGTTTTCCTCAACCTGTACTGTAAATGATAGTTAACGGGCAAATTAGTTGTCTATTCTTAATCAAGAATTTCTTCTTCGTAGGATGTTAAAGCTCTGGCTACAATTCCCCTTCTGGGCTATACAGTAGATGACACTCCGAGAAGTGCTGACCTCCCACACAGCTTCAAACTGACCCAGTCTAAGTCTGTGCACAGCTTTGCTGCAGACAATGAGGAACTAAAACAGAAATGGCTGAAAGTTATCCATTTAGCTGTAAAAGGTGAGACAACAGAATGTCAAAATGAGCTGCAAGTGAATTTAGAAGAGCAACCCGAATCTTCTAAAACTTGTGAATGCTGAAGCTCAAGAACACATGTATTTTTGAAAGATTTCAATTGAATTTGTGGTTAACCTTTGTGTTAACTGTTCTTCACTCAATCAAGAAATCTTACAACCGTACGCATCTTAGCACTTTATGTTTGGGAAAAATTCTGGTCTTTTTAGGGATCTTTTTCTTATATTTATGTTCTGTCAATAAAAGTGATGTACAGGTCCATTTCAGAGACTTTTTTAAAAAATGTGAATGCTATTAAAAATGCTTACTAACTTCACTGTACCTCTTGTTTGTCATGATGCAACCTTTATTTTTTATCTTTATTTTTTTTCTTTGAAAATCCAGTTGCTCTTGGTTTAATGGTTCCTACTTCCATTAAGAATGCAAATACTGAAACTTCCTACTTACACGTTAGGATTTGCAACAGGATAAAAGATATACCTCCACATTGCCAAAATAGATGTGTAGTTAAACATGCAGGGATGGTTTGGTTTAATGTGTGTAGTTTATAGATTGAATTCCACGGATCTGTACATATGTTGTATTCACTTGTCTCTTTTTAATTAAAGTAATGCAAATTGCTTTCACAGCTATATTGGCTTTTAAAGTTTCTATTTATCAAGGAAACAATCTATTGATTTTTCAATCTAGAAATGAATACCTAAAATATGAGAAAACAGTATATAATATATGTACAGTATTAAAAATGTTCAATTCTTGGTCATTGCTTTGATTTCATGATACTGGGTTCCTGTTAGTGAATAATTTATTTAAAAAGCATGTTTTCTATTTGAAATTAAACACAGTTCTAAATTAACAAATACTTTTCAGTGATTTGTTTTAATAGCTGACACTTAATGATCTTGATATTTTTATGCATCAAAAAAATAGGAGTAATGTAAGTGGCATGCAATGGACAGACATGTTCTAGTTGTGTTTAGAAGAGTAGTCGCTTTTCTTCAGTGTCCTATCACTGTTTTCTTTTAAGAGTGCAGTAGTACATTACTCAAATGCAGTATGTGGTTTGAGAAGAGCAACAGATTCTAGTAACTTTCTGGGAACGTGAGTTTTGGCTATTGTGGTTTTCAGAACAAAAGAGCATTTTCAACTTAAGCCTTTTCATTTTTGCAGAAGATTAGATACTGTAGCATTTATGACAACAATCTTCAAGAATTATCATCGTAAAGTAGAACCTGCTTTATCCAAATTTAATATGAAGTCTGAGCCAGCAAACCTCAAGATAACTAATAAGTTAACAATGTCAAATCTCAAGTTAAATACTTGCATTCCACTTATGGGAATAAGGACTTCTTGTCTTTATAGTATGAGGTCCATTATGAAATTTCATTCCTATTAGGGTTTTTATACATACAGGCAAATGACCTCCCTAAATTTTCTACTGTAACATCCTTGAATTAAATATGGCAAGTTCGGAGGTAGTGATTGACTATCGAGTAGACAATTAAAATAATTGATATTTTTTTCTGACCCCTGAAAGGAAAGAAAATGCATAGCTTCTGTAATTAATTTTTCATAAGAACATTCAGGAGTCTTACTTTTTGATATAACTGCAATCTGCATTTTAAATCATGTCAAGCTGAAGAGCTTGGTTTCAAGTTCAGTTTTGTTAGTAACACGAGGGCAGATTCAAATTGTTGCTTTATAGTGAGATTTCAAAAGTTACTCCTTCTGTCACACGGTGGGGAAAGAAAAAACAAAACAACAAACCCGTTTAGCATTTAACAAGGGATTGTTAAAGTAATCTCTTTTTAGTGTCAAGCATACAGTGGTGTCTGTCATTCTTTGGTAAGAAGAATGTCATGCAGCTTAATGTTAGTGGTCTGGATTTTGCTCTCACCTGCACAAATCTGCCTTTAGACTTCAAAGTTTCACACTAGTTTTAGTAATTATCAGGACACAGCATTGTAGAGTAACTCTACAACTGACTTTGTGCCTGTCAGTTCTGGATTTTTCCTTGAGTACTCCATGTGCTCAGCTTATTCTGCATGTAAACCTAGTATAACTTTTATCTGATGTGCAAGCTCTTCTGTAATTCACTTTAAGTTACTTCTGTCAGTTTTACTTACCTTTAGTTAAAGGCAGCTCAAGCCCATTTTGATTCACACTTGTGAATGCAATCAAATCTTCACCAAGGTCTCCCTAGCTAATATGTGTTATCTTGTATGCATCTTGGCAAGGGAAGGAGGAGCATTCAGTAAGCAAGAACAGCTTTCTGTGGCTAGCTTGCTTTCAATTGTCATCTCCTGAGAGTGGGTATTTTCTTAAGAGAGTCTCAAGTGCATTGTGAGATCTGTAGAGTCGTCTTGCCACATCTCGCTGTACAAAGCCTTTGTTTCTCATGTTCAAGTTGAGTATAAGGGGAGAAGTTGCATTAAAAGAGTCTCTAGATAAGATGGACTGAGCTGTACTGAAAATAACATGATGGTATGACTGTAATCATGGAATCATTTAGGTTGGAAAAGACCTTTAAGATCAACTACTTGCCTAGGCAACCTGTTCCAGTGCTTGACAACCCTTTTCTAGGAAGAAATTTTTCCTAATATGCAATCTAAACCTCCCCTGGCACAACTTGAGGCTATTTGCTTACTGTTTGTTACCTTGGAAAAAAGACCAACATCCATCTTCCTACACCCTCATTTCAGGTAGTTGTAAAGAGCATTAAGGTCTCTCCTTTTCTCCAGACTAACCAACCGCCATTCCCTCAGCTGCTCCTCATGAGACTTGTGCTCTAGGTCCTTCACCAGCTTTGTTGCCCTTCTTTGGACATGCTCCAGCACCTCAGTGTCTGTCTTGGTGTGAGGGGCCCAAAACTGAACACAGTATTTGAGGTGTAGCCTCAGCACCTCAGATACTGTGCAGGACATCTCCGCTGTGCAGGACTCAGCAAGCAGTCCAGTACGGTGGGACAATCACATCTCTGGCCATGCTGGCTGTGCTGTTTCTGATACAGGCCAGGATGCTGTTGGCCTTCTTGGGTGCCTGGGCACAAGCTGCTCATGTTCAGCTCCATCAATCAGCACCCCCAAGTCCTTTTCCACTGAGCAGCTTTCCAGCCACTCTTCCCCCAGCCTGTAGCATTGTATGGGGCTGTTGTGGCCCAAATGTAGTACCTGGCACTTTGCCTTGTTGAACCACGTGCAATTTGCCACAGCCCATTGATCCAGCCTGTCCAGATCCCTCTGCAGAGCCTTCCTATCCTCCAGCAGATCAACACTCTCAGCCAAGTTGGTGTTGTGTATTACATTTTGTTTTCTAAACTCTTGTAAATTCAATTCTGAGCCAAGTAGGAAGACCTATTCCAGCAAAAAGATTAGAAGCTGCAGTTTCTGGGCTGCCTTATTTGTTAATAGTGGTACTGAGTAGCTGAAGCTGCTTGAATGGTTTCAGCATCTTGCAGACAAAGCCTTGCATTTGGGCATAAACAATTTAAGATGAGCATAGCATTGGGAGTTACTTATTTGGATGTTAGCCTCATGTTTGCTCTCAGCCTTTTAAGTTTAGATAGTGTGAGATATTTTATTTACCCCAGTGAAACCTATTTCATGTTCATATAATCAATTGCTTGGTCGAATTGTTCTCTTCTGATTCAGAATGTCTTGTCACCCAAATGTATGGTTCTGTGTGTATTTTGTAGGGAAAGTATGTACCCACAGTATTAAAGGGGATCAGAAGATGAAGATGTTGCTTCTAGATTTAACCACCCTAACTGTTTTAGTCCATTCTCCACAGACAAGCCCTCCTACATCATCCAAAACTTTAACTTTGAATTGTAAATTATGACCTCAAAGAAACAATTTCAAAGTAGTAACTGCTGTGATTTAAGTATTGTGACCAGAGCAGTCAAAACTACCATTCTAGCAAGGTATAGGCTGTTACCACTTCAGCTGTTAAATTTTTTTTTAAGGCATTAAATTTACTAACATACAGCTGTGTGTGAAGAAATAAACTATAACTGAGCATTCATTCATAATACACAAATGTATATGAATGGCTCTTCTGAATTATTTAAGCTTTGTGATTCTTACGTTCAAGAAATTCTTGTTCCTCACTGGTCAGACATTTGTGCTATTTACAGCAAATAAAAAACTATTTTGTGTGGGTTTATCTGTGTTCAACTTAAACAATGGCTTCATTTTGTTATTGATATGTTTGGAAGATGTTAATGTAGTTTTCAAAAGTACTTAATATTTTTCCCCAAACATGAAAAAATAGTGTATCATGACATCTGCATGTCATCACCATTCTTCCAGATCCTCTAAAAATTGTTTACAGGTATCAGGTACACTGCTTGGTTGAAGAGCTGCTGTAAAATCTATAGCATCTAGTCCTTTCAAATCCCTTTGCACTAAGTAGTTTATTCTAATGTGTTTAATTTTAATATGCAAAATAGATATGTGAATACAAAATATCTTTTATTTGGAGTAGAATATTAAACCGCTTTGCGTGCATATAATACATAGTGGCATCTTTTTATGCAAAACTATCTCAAAATGCTTTATAAATCTCCTAAAAAGGTTCTAAATCTCTCTAATAGAAATGAGATTTTTATTCTTCGTGTTTTTGAATTGTGGGTGAAGCCAAGGCACTGATTAAATGTTGAATCAATAAACTACCACCTAAGTAATTTTAGGAGGCTATAGAAGTATGCTCCAAAGAGTTGCAAGTGGAGTCAAAAGGAAAAAAAAAATGAAACAAATACATACATATATATATATATATAAAGTGGTAAAGATATGGAAACACTGGACAGGTTCTTCAGAGTTTGTTGGTTTCTTGTCTGTTGAGGGTTTCTTTTAAACCTACATCACCAGCTAGTATAAAAACTGGTAAAGATAAAATTAAATAAAATGAACAGAGTAGTGGTTCTTTATGCTGAGGGGAAGGCTTTCAGGAAAAAAATAGACATTCCATGTAGAAATAACTCAAAGCGACAAAAAGGAGCTTTCTCCATAAATCTCTTCAGCTGGTGTAAACTAGCACAGACCTGCTAGAGCTATTTATACCTTTAGTGCTTTAAATTCATTATATAGGTACACTTGTGGAAAATAAAGTTTTCACCAGTTTGAGAGCTGCTGACTTACTGTGTCTCATCTGGAATCGCAGTGCTTGGTTGAACTTCAGCTGGGTTTCAGTTGGATATAACTGATGTAGGGGTGAATGTAAACAACTGGAAGTATATATCCAGAAATAAATGATTGGAGAAGAGAAATGATTTTGTGGAAGAATTGACTATCTTTAACATAAAAATAATGATGTACTGTTGTTTGAGATCTGAAATTAAATATATGGTGTCACGTTTTTTCTCCAATCTGTGGCCCTATTGGTATGACGAACTAACCTATCTGGTTCTGCCCCATGGATCTGTAGTGAAGTAATCTCCTTGGGTAGGATTTTTAATCTGCCAGTCAGATTGTTTCCTAAAATCCTTTTCCCTTAACAGAACATAACATTAACTTAATGATTGTGTATGTGTGTCTATAGGCACATGTATGTGTGTGTATATGTATATACGTGTATTTATATATTTGAGACTATTATTCAGATGACCTGTTTTCAAGCAGTATTTTACAATCAAAAACCACAGTGCTGCATTCAAAATATAATGTATATTGACTGTGTTGCGTATGCTTTTCAAAAGAAAAATATCAACAAAAGTAGATGTACTTTTGTGGCATGTCTGCCATTTTGGACTAATTAAAAACAAAACAAAAATATCTACCCAGAAAGCCAACAGCAAAACCTCAAACACTCTAAATTCAGCAAGGCACTCAATCTGCCTCCTTTAAAGCCTTGTGATTAAATTTCTTCCCTGACTTATGGCATTTTGCTTTCACTTCTTCCTCTGCCTAGCAGAAATGAATGTAGAATGTGGTTTTCCTCTTCTAAAATCTTCAAGCAGATTTCCTTGAATAAAATAAGTTTTCAGCCATGGCATTAACACCAACCTTTTTTTTATAATTCATCCTTGTAGATGCATTAAATATTCATGGTGGAAACATTCAGGAAAGGGGGAGCTATGTCAAAGCGTTTTTCCATGTATGTGTGCTCTAGTATTTTTAAGTAAGAAGACAAATTTGTTGCGTATATAGGGAACAGTTTGCAATAGACGTATTGGTTTGGTTTTTTCTATTAGCATGTTTTCTATTCTGCAGCCCTCAAGGTAGATTAATATGTTAATTTTAGTGGATCAGCTGTAATGTTTGACATCAGAATTACAGTCTACACATTAATTCCCCTTCATTATGGAAACATTTCTGATTTGAATTGTGAAAACACTTTTTAAAAGAAAACCCCTAACGTTTGGAAGAGGTGTATATTTGTTCTGGTTTTGCAATAAAGTGAAGAGAATTAAAAAGGTGAAATATAAATGCCATTGTAAGTTGTGCAAATGTAAGTGGTCATTTTTATGGTCAAGAAATATATGAATGTAAAAACTTTGCAGATATTGTATATATGTATATTTGGTCATAAGGTGGGTGGAGAATTGTAAAATTTAAGCACTTTAATTCCTGTTGAGTACTTAAAAAGAAATTTGTATCCTGTAAAATAAAAGCATCATTAAATAAGTATTGCTGGTTGACTTTTTTGTCCGCCTACTCTTTAT
>JAOEHX010039075.1:33495-55589 GCA_025448015.1 Bolborhynchus lineola | reverse complement strand
AAATCAACAGTCAGTTCTAGAACACCTTGGAGTTATTTGTAGCTGTGGACTACCCTGGCTTAGCAGCTGGCTGCAGCTGATGCCGGCTACTGCTGCAAAGTCTTACTCTGCCAGCAAAGCCTCCTGCTGGAGACACTGCTTATACCAGCAAAATTGGTTCTTTGATGTACTTTATCACATCCATAAATATGTTTGCTGTGCTGCAAAAAGGGCACGGTTTTGGGAAGTGGGAGAGATAGGTTGACTTTACAGGTGAGTGCTGGCATGTTTATCTTCAATTGAAATGGTGAATTTCTTTGCACTCCTAAGTGAAGAACTTTAGTTGGCAACAGCACAGTGTAACTGTCAGAGAGTAGAGGAGGTTAGTACCATAGGAGTGTTGATTTCAGGACTGGAAATAAATATATGTATATGCACATATATGTGTATATACTTATTTATATGTTTTTCAATACTAATCTCTGTATAAAACATTTACAAATTTTATAGATGCATATGTGTTCTAAACAATATGAAGAATAATAGAATCATAGAAGATTTAAGGTTGGAAAAGACCTTAAGATCATCTAGTTCCAGTCCCTGTGCCATGGGCGGGGACACCTCACACAAAATCATGCCACTCAAGGCTCTGTCCAAACTGGTCTTGAACACCACCAGGGATGGAGCATTCACAGCTTTCCTGGGAAACCCATTCCAGTGCCTCACCACCCTGACAATAAAGTACTTCTTCATCCAATCTGAACTTCCCCTGTTTAAGTTTGAACCCGTTACCCCTTGTCCTCTCACTACAGTCCCTACTGAACGATTTTGGGCCCCCTTTCAGATACTGGAAGGCTGCTATAAGGTCTGTAAATCAAAATTTATGTTTGTTGTGACTTCCTTGAGGTCATCCAGAAATACCAACCTACCATGAATACACAGGAATGGAATCCGACAATATGAGCTTATATGTGCACATACAGTATCACATCATGTCCAAATTCTGGAGGTGCTGTTAAATATTCTGGTCATGCTCAACAGGTCATGCAGAAACACAAGGTATTTTTTCAAAAGCAAATGTATCTAATCACTTTCCTTGTGATAAAGGATATGTAGCAAAGACAGATCTTTTAAAACAGTTGATTTTTTTTCTTGATCAGAGCTAGACAGTAAAAAAAGGGAGAAATTCAGAAGCTATTTGGGAAATCTGTTTGTAGGTGCTGCATTTGGAGTCCGGCTTGGAGCTTTTGGGAATCTGTCCTTTATTTAGGTTTACTGTATACACAGTGCGTCCTGGGATTTTGAATAGCTATGAGAAATACACATTTTCTAAAGACCCCTTTATGATTTAAAAGAACATGCCACCCTATGTTTTGACATGAGTGGCTTTTTACTCGGCTGGGAGCGAAGGGAATTTTTACCTTAGAGAGAACTGGGTGAGAGTTTAAATACTGCTGCATGGGTAAGCTACTTTTAATTAGTTTCTGTTTGTTGTTTGGCCTGGCTGGGAGCATTAAGTGTTGTGTGGAACTGCAATGTAACTCAGTGAGACTATGAGCTGTCTTATCTTCCCAGCACTGCCAATTCTTTAACACTGACTGACATCCTGAAACAAGGAGCAGAATGGCCAGACAAGAAAGTTGCCTATTGAAACAATGAGTTTCCTGAAATAAACAGAGCAGTTTTGCATCAACAGGCCTGTTCTATCCCTGGAACAATGCTGGGCATTTGCATCGGCTAAATGAGGTTAGTGTTTTGCAAAGTCTTCTCTAAGTCTGTGTGTCACTATGGGCACCAGTAGATAAAGCCAATGTGATAAGGACTGAAGTCATGGAGAAGATAAGGGAAGGAAAGTGAGCTCTGAACCAGATATTTAAACTTCAGAGACAGTTAATTAAAATGATGTAGTTGCTGCTATATTAATTTCCCTTTCCCTTCCACTGACATTTATCTCAAACCAAGTTTTTGTTATCTAGGGCTTTTACTCATTTTCTCATACCCACAGAGTAGCTGCACCAGTACCCTGAAGCTACTCTCACTGTCCTCAGAGTGGAGCCAAACGTCAGTCTTCAAAATGAAAGCCAAAGGCATGGCAGTCTAAAAGAAAAAAACTGGGAGAACCTTGTTGGGTTTAAATCCAAAGACAGTCCGCAAATTGAAATTTTTTGTGCAATACAGCATAGTAGAAAATAGATAATTTTTTTTAGCTTTGTTTCATGGTTGAGTTGTTTCTTGCTGACTTCTAAGAGACTTTAAAGAAAGAATGAGTTATATTTTATTTTATTCATTTTTCAAATAACAATGAAATTTAGTCTCCTATTTTGTCTATTGTCTTTATTGTTGATGGTCACAGAATATTGGTACATGTGCACATGAACAAATACGTATGTATTTTTCTTTTACAGGTTGGTTGCATATAGTTCTGACTAATGGTGACTGATCTGAGTCCTTTTGTGGCACAGGCTCCCTGTTCATGTCTTTCTCCCCTGGCCTGAGAATGTAAGCACAGGCTTGCACATTCTGATGTAAACTGCTGCTCTACTGAGCAGTCACATTAGCCAAGGCATTCTCCCTCCATACATTTTAGAAGAAAAAGGAAGAAAACGCCCCATGAGTTATCCTCTCAAAACTTAGAAGAGATTGTTTGCACGTTTGTTTTCTGAACACTTCTAACATGACATGAGCAAAGCCATCACATGATGGATTTGGTATTTGGGCTCTGTGTTGTCTTCTCTAATGGCCAAGCACTTGATGTATTTTGACATCGCATGCGCTGCCAAAATGTTCCAGGTCTGTCCTGTCCTCCACTGTCTTAAAGTGAAGGAGATGGTTTCACGTAACTCCCCTCAGCCCTAAAGATACTCACTGCCAAAAATCAGCCTGTTGTGATTGTTGAGAAGCAAAAGATCATACAATCTGTCAGTGATTTGGTACTCCTAGCCTACATCTATTTGTAGTAAATACTATGCACTACCTGCCATTTGCTTAAAGAATTCCACACATACAGGTTGGAAACAGGCTTTAATAAGCTTGGTGAATCTTGTGCAAGTATCTTTGTTCCTTTTTGTTTTCTTTTTTGCTAGTGCAACAGCTGGATGCGATAGTCTTAGAAAGTGCAGCAGTGTCAGGAATTAATTTGCTGTTTTCAAGAGACAATTGGCCTTAATTACCTGATCCAAAGAAACAAAGTTAATGTGGTGCAACAAGGAAATGCCATGCTTCATTAGCAAAAGATGTTTTCAGTTAAACCAATGTTGTGGTGGCACGGTTGTGGTGTGCTTACATGAATAAACCCTCTTCTGGAAGAAAAACTTGGTTAAGAAAAAGAGTTCTTAATCCCAAAATCCTTGCTGGAATAAGTTCTGTTACTATCATATAAACTGTTCCTAGGGGCAAGTATCTGTGCCTGAAAGGTGGTGCTCATGTAGCCAGACAGAGTTTAGGTAGCAGTGAGCAACTTTAAGCCCTGATTTTGTATTTCATAATGATCAAGCAGATCATTTAATAAATCTTCAGCTACACATGTAAAACTTCTTGAAGTGATTGCAGAATAAAACAAAAAACTTTATTGCAGGCTGGGCAAATATTATTCAAAACATACTTAAAGGTTTTTTCATAGATTTTTGGGAAAATTTCTACATCTGTACTGGCTATTAATATTTTTATATATATTATATAGTTTGAATATGACCTCTGTATATTTTTATATAAGTAAATATAATGACTGTCTTCAAGCACATGCATTACAATGCTTGTTGCAGTCCAAACCACCTGAACCTGGACATGTAGAAGACAGAGATTCATGTGCACCTTCTGTATCTGTCCTGGATCTTACTTTCTTTTCTTGCATGAGCTGTATAAAAAGCAGACATGAGCTGTATAAAAAACAGGCATGTGCCCTGTTTTCAGCTGGGACAGAGTTAACTTTCTTCCTTCTTGCTGGCATACTGCTGTATTTTGGATTTAGATTAAGAATAATGCTGATAACATGCCAATGTTTTAGTTGTTGCTGAGCAGTGCTTACACCAAGTCAAGGACTTTTCACCTTCTCGTACAGCCCTGCCAGTGAGGAGGCTGGCGGCACAAGAGGCTGAGAGATGACACAGCTGACCCCAACTGTCCACAGTGATATTTCATACCACATGGCATCATGTTGAACAATAAAACTGGTTAGAGTCAGCCAGGGGGTGGTGGCCCACTGCATGGGGACTAGATGGTCATCTTTCATCAGGTGGTGAGGAATTGCATTGTGCATCACTTGTTTTGTATATTCTTTCATCATTGTTTTCCCTTCCTTTTCTGTCCTATCATGGACAATGGGTAACAGGTTAAAACTTAAACAGGGGACGTTTAGATTGGATATAAGGAGGAAGTTCTTTGCTGTAAGGGTGGAGAAGCACTGGAATGTGTTCAAGGAAGTTGTGAATGCTCCATCCCTGTCAGTGTTCAAGGCCGGGTTGGACAGAGGCTTGAGTGACATGGTTTAGTGTGAGGTGTCCCTGCCCATGTCAGGGGGGTTGGAACTAGATGATCTTTAGGTCCTTTCCAAATCTATCTATTCTATAATTCTATGATTCTAATGGCTTTATATCAACCCACAAGTTTTATCTTTTTTCCAGTTCTCTACCGCATCCAACTGGGCATGCGTATGCATGTGTAGTGAGTGGAGCAGCCATGCGGTGTTTAGCTGCCTGCTAGGTTAAGCCACAACATCATGATTCCTCATTTTTCAGTCTGGTGTGTAAAAAATTAGGATTTATCATAGTAAAGTATAAATACACTTCCCTGGGTGTGTAGTCTGTACAGAGAAACTGGTGTTGTAATATTAGAACCTCAGAGTTTACCTTCCCTATAAGTGCCTGCTCTGTTCAACTGACCCATCACACCAAAGTAATGTTTACGGTTTACCTCACTACTTGCCTAATGCAATAAGGTCAAGTAGAAACCTAAGAAAGTAATAGATTAAAATGTCTTTTCCCATGAAAGCAATAAGATTTTCATATTCATTGCAGTAGAGCCAAGATTTTACTTTATATATTGCATAAGAGCCTACAAGACCTATAAAAGGATGTTCTTTAACACAGTGGTGATATCAACAGGACTCCAAGGATTAGTTGAGATAGAGAGTCCAGCTTTATGCAAACACTATTTTAGTTTCTATAATGCTAGTGACAGAGCTCTTTCATAACCTCAATAACTTGGTCATCTCTTTATTCCCCACTCCCCTTTTGCTTATTTTGTGAATATTTATAATTAATGTGGGTTGTTACAAAAATATAGTTTTGGGACTATAACAAAGCTGGTTTCAGTTACTGAAGCAGCAAAAACTTACACTTCTGAAAAGGGCCCTGTAGTGTCACATTTATTTATTCTCTAGGTAAAGTAGGGTTCCATCACTCTCTTTTTTCTGGTGGTTGGTGGGTTTTTTAAGTATCCATTCAGTTGGTTACATGCTGAGAATATACACATTAATTTCAGACCAAAGTGAATTTATTCAGCTTATTTATATATCTGTCAGGATCAGTAACTATGGAAAAAGAATGGTGCTATGGTATTGCATAGATTTAGGCAACACAGAGTTTGTAGGGTTGCAATAAGATGGAGTTGGAGTTATGCTGTGTCCTTATATTTTCTTTTTCCCTTTGAGCTTTACTGAAAGTAGATTTCTGAAGAAGTGAATCACTTTACATTTACTCCTTTGACACAGGGTCCTTGCCACAGTCTCCAGCATAGGTGTAACTCTATCTGCTTTGTAGACGCCTCAAGGGCTCCAGAGGAGTCAGGGTTTTGGCTGCCCGCTCTTCCCTGAAAGTTCCTAGTTTTCTTCCTCTAGACCTGTTTCTTGTGCTATTTCCTTTGACTAACTGCAGTTGCTGCAGAAGGTTTAAATTCATCTTAACAGCTGCAGTTCTCCAGGATTAAACAGGGATAACCAATTCATCTTAAGGGTGGGAACCATTGTTTTATAGCAAAAGCATTCGATGAAAAAACTTGGATCAAAAGAACAGGGGACAAGCACAGCTGGCTGCCCAGGTACCTACCCAGCTCTGTCCAAGCAAGCTACCACGGACAACCAAGTGTTTGCCAGCTCTTGTATCCATGCCATTTCTCATTTCTTACTTCTCTTTCTCCTTGGAGTCTTTCATTATTGTGTCTTACTGAGGTGTATTAAGTGAGTCTCAGTTCCCCCTGCTGGGCAGCTAAGCTTTCAGATTTATTTCTCGATTTTCTTTTGCGTTTGGTATTTGCAATGATTCATTGTACTGATAAGTGGAGAGAGTGTCACATACACTGCCCAATTGGCAAACTGCATGGTCACAAGCCAACTCATAAAGATTCACAGAGGGTTTGTAGCGTATAGAAGGAGCCCCTGAGTTCCACGGCATCCTTTATAATTTTCATCTCACATAAGAGAAAATTTGAATGTATCTACTGCGAAATGCTGACTGAGGATAGAATTATCCCATCTATCAGGGGATTAGATGAAATATCTGTCTGGGCAGGGCCTGTCTTGGTACAGTTGAGCTGCACATAGTACATGAGGTCCTTGATTCCTAAATATTAATGTAATACCAGTCAATTAATAATGCCTCGAAGTATGTTTTCTTAGAATCTATGTAGCCCATGGGCTTGTTCAGAACTCCACTTGGTGAGTTTATCTTTCTGTAATGCTAACAGCACTAATTGGTCAGTAGCTCTTTTTTGATGTGCTTTTGCTCAGTTTTGCCACTGTGCCCAGCCCAGCCCCAGCCCCAGCCCTTAGATAACGGCCGTGTCTGCCTAGACCTGCTTTTCTTTACGTGATTGGGCTTGTGCTTTGCATTCATAGAGGATCAAACACAGCATAGTTGTAGCCAAAGTATACTTGTTTTACTGTGTTCAGATGATCTAGGCAGAGTGTTATGGCTACCTGAGTCAGAGCAATCCTTTATGATTTCAGAGATCAGCAGGATGTTAGGTAATTCTTATATGGGTAAAGGGTTGACTGTAGAAAAAGCAGTTCCCTTTACTTTGGGAAAGTATTGAACGACAGGCACAAATGAGTTAAGAGTTTCCATGGTCTTTGTTCCATGCTCTCAGCCTTGGTGCAGGTTTTGCCTTTATGAGACAGTGTTATCTCATGTCACCACTCGGTTCCGGCCTGAGCTGGCCCCTGGTGACACAGTGGAGGAGGCAGCCTGACGGCTCACTAGTGAGCCCCCATCACCATATCGCCTAGCACTCTGTCTCTAGCTTTGTTTATGCCAGCTTAGAGATACCAGCTGTATGTTTCCATTCATTACTGCTGCCATTCATTTTCGCAGCACTGCTGAGCACTTCAATTTCTATAGCGCAACCTTTTGAGAGGACAGAAAGGGTTTTTCCCTGGATGTGTTTTGTTGCATTTTGACAAAGGAATTACAAAATGTAATATCTTATAGAGGAAATACTGGGCATGTAAAAGTAACACATCTTGGCAATACAGACATGTCTTTATACTCACATTTGCGTACTTAAAGAAGTGAGAAGTGTTAATATGGAGAAAGGTTTTCAGTGTAAATGTCAAATCTGTTGCTTAGTTTTCACTTATTTCAATATGACCCAGGGTTTCTTTGGATGCTATGACCTTCTGTAGTGCAGGGTTTCGGGGCAGAGCTTTAATCTCCTTGGTTCCCAGTACCAGTCCTGCCCTGACTTAGCTGCAGGTTAACCATGCAGTTTGACACAGGTGGTGCCTAACACACTTAAATGACTAGCATACTCAGTTTTCTGTCAGAGCATCTTTAGACCCCATTGACCATACGGGTACTCAGATGGGTTTACGGTTAGAGTTAGACTTCCTTTTGAGCTGGAGAACCTAACGGTCCCTAAAATGAGGACTGTTTAATATGAGACTTGCTTTCCCTAATCATCACAGTCCCTACCATTAAGATAGAGACAGCATTTCTTTGCAATAATGTTAGGACTGTAGTTGGAATAAACTGATTATAAACGTCTTAATTATTCCTGTGAAGCCTTTGAGAGGTGCTGGACAACACATGTTACCAAAGAGCTATTTCTGTGCCAAAATCTGGGGTTGTTATGTTGAAATTAGGAAATCAGTGTTTCTGCTGCTTTCTGGTGACCTCAGGGATCTGCTTCAGAACTGGAAGTATGAGAAAGCCAGCAACCCTCTCCAGTCTGAGCTGCTGCAATGCTGATGCAGTTCTCAGCAGTTTTAAAGCAATGAATCTTTGTGAGTTGCCAGAAGTCCTTTCCCAAAATGACTTTTATGACTGAATATGTTAAGTATATACCTTCTTTCATCCTTCGACCCTCATTTTGGGATCTTAAGAAAGATGCTGTCAAGCATGGTAAAGCATCTGCAGGTTCTCTAGAGACAGTCTTCAAACTGAGACAACCTTCAGTGACCCAACAGCTTATTTGTTTCTGCTCTGTGTGTGTATGAAGAACACCTCAGCAGCCATAGGAGAGCCATCTTCTGTTGAAAATATTTGTCCTATATCACAATTGTAGTTCAATGCTGATCCTAACCCTAACCCTGTCCATCCAGTCAGGATGGACAGGAATTTTCCCAAAATGAGAACTGCTGAATGGAGATCTCTGAGGGATCATGTGATCTGGAAACCAGATTTCACCCCCTTTGTGTCACCACTACCCTTCCCAGAAAATTTTCAGTTTTGTAAGATTAGGGAGATCATGCAATAATTATTCAGTCCTGTTCAAATTTTATTCATGTGAGTGGCAGTGGGCTCTTCTTTCATGAAGCATGGATAATTAAATATTTCAGATACAGTAAATCTAGCAAATGAAGATTTTGTGGAGTGTTTACCTGAATTTCATTAGTTTGCTGCAAGGTGTTTTGACATCATGAAGTATATCTTAGATAACTCTTTATTCATGAATGCACAAATCTGTATGTATCATTAGGTGCCTGGCATGTTGAATAGTTCTTTAATGACAAGGTTATAAAGACATGAATAAACAGATTTTTTAACCATGTTTGTTTTTCCTCCCACAGTTGCCTAATGACAGTGTTTGCATTGGGTTAGCTGGTTCTGAGCTTACAGTCTGTGTTAGGTAATAGCAGCAAGATACTCCTGAGAGCAGACAGCCAGAGGAGTGGTAAGTTAGTAAACCCCATCTTTTAAACATATCAGAGTTTGCTGGTTGTTTGTGGGATAGGAGAAAAGCATAAACTGCTTGAGAACTGTAAGTTCAGATATCAGACTGGACTCAGATCTAAGGATTTCAAGTCTGTTGATCTAGCCTTTGAATCTGTTTTTGCTTTCCCACTGCTGGGAAGCACATGTAGAGGGCATGTTTACACTATCAGATAACTTCTCTGCCTAGTTTACACCTGGTCCCCTGCCTAAATGTTAGTTCATTCCCAACCTTCCTTTTCCATTCAACCAAATATATCTTTGCTTCTGTAGAGAGTGTCTCCTGGTCTCCATCTTCAATAGACTCTAGAGGTCACATCTGGGCTCTGTTTACACTGGACAAACTTCCGGCACATGTTTTATACCCCCATCTACTCCTCTGAGCTCCCATGAGTGTATCCTTACCTTACTGCACCATGTTATTTTAGATGATTCCTTTTCCAACTACATTGTGACTTGATGTCCACAGCAGATGTGTGGTTAGATGTGGATATAGTCAGCATTAGCTTGATACGCAGAGATGTGGATGGGATGTATATAGGAGTAAACACACAGCCACTGTTACTTGTCTCCACAAGGATTATCAGGTGTTGTTTCAACTTTATTCAGACTCACAACACAGCAATGCTGTCATAAACATCATCCATTTTGGAAAATATGTCAGAAAAGATCACCTTTTAAAGGGTGAGCAGTGGGGATTGGCTAGGCTGAGTACAGGAAAAAAAATTCAAAGTCCTGGGGTGGCTCTAGGCTATTTTGGTGTGGATTTTACAAATTGCTGGGTTCATAAACGTTGCATTGGACCATTTCTGTTTAGTCATAATGTACAGATGCTCTCCTACATATGTGCTCATGCTGGCTTCATTCGGGGGTGGGAACACTGTTTCAGACAGGCGTGCACTTTCACTCATAAGTGCCTTCGGTTTGTACTGCAGCATGAACAGATGATACTTCAAATGAACTCAAGGGCTCATTGAGTTGTACAAGGGGCAATCAGTGGCATAAACCACAATGCCCCTTTCCAGACAAACTCTCTGTTATAAGAGTGCTATTTTAGAAAAACCTTAATATTTGCAGTACCTCTTGATTAGAAAAAGGAGGAGGAAAAGGAAATCTATAAGTTGCAATTAAAACCTATTTTGTCTTTCACCAGTGAACATACTTTTTTTATATCTGGGTACATTACAGAGAATGTTCAGTTTCTAAAAGGATGAATTTATTACTCCCACCTTTGGGAGCTGGAAGTGGAATCCTCCTTCCTACAGCCATACCTCAACCAATTGTATCAGCTAAGAGTATACAATCAGATACCTCTCTACAAAGTACATGAATAAAGTGCCAGCTCTGAAAGAACACAGCTGAAATCTGTGTTGACTTGGGCAATAATTCAAGAAATCAGTCCCACTGTGTTTATATCTACTCCCTTCCTATTAGGCCTTGAAAGCAATGCGTGAGGACTGGCACAGAAAATACCAAAGAGCCACGGCTTAACAAACAAATTGCACAATCCTTTGTAAGGTTTGAAAGACGCATTTTAACTTTGCAGTGTAACTCCAACTTGAAACATTGTGCCAAAGCTCTAATGTCATCATATGCAAAAAAATAATTAGAAGAACTGAGGAAGAAGATATGATTTAAGCCAGCTCAAATGGAAATTCTTGCAAGTATTGTACTTAGTGTTTTAATTCGCCTATAACAGACAGGAAAGTGGGAAGTGTTGAAGTGAAACCTATGTAAATAACTAGTTAGAGTTTAGTGGTGGTGGGAACTGTTACTCAGGCTCTGGAGAAAAAATCAGATCAATGGCTTGTGTTTCTCTCTGCCCTCTCACTCTCCAGGCTTTTCTCACTGCTTTGTGTGAGCACTTTCTGTTCTTACACTGGCCCTCCCCTCAGTGATGCTGTTCAGTGATGTGCCTTGAATGCTGGCAGCAAAGTGAGACTCAGTGGAATGATAGTTTTGGTGCTGCCTGGATGAGCAGCAGTCAGGATCAGCCTTCTGGTCCTGCCTGATTTTCCTGGAAATGCACTCCTTTTCTCCATTTGATGTGGCAGAGGGTTGAACAAAGCAGCTATGAGAACAACACGTCACCACTCATAGCAGACTGCAACTCAGCTGAGAAAGAGGTTCTGAACTACTGAGGGTTACAAATTTCTTAATTGTTCAGTTGTCAGATTTTTTCTGTTCCTATTTTACTATTCAGAGCATGGAATAGTCAATCATGTATTGCTGCTATTCATTTCTTCATTAATTGCTTTATCATACACACAAAATGAAATACAGATGTACATTGAGGGCAAAATTATGTACATGTGCATATGTATGTACATATGTAGATAGACATAGCTATGCATATACCTATGTCTGTGTACACAGGAACACAGGGAGACAGAGATGGAACAAGAAAGAGAAATAAATAAACTACCATAAACCTTTCGTGGTTTAAATCTGGACTTCTGATATTTTCCCATGTTTCATGACTTGAGATTGTGATAGAACTTGGGTTGTTTCTCTTGGCAGCATTATTCCTAAACAAGGCCAGGCTGCAGAAATACAGTAAATGATTATTCTGGGTAACAGGAAGCAATAATTCACACCACTGTGAAGCTAAAGAAACTTCAGCCAGACTTGCTTCTGAAAAATCTTACTGACTTTTTTTTGTACCCTGACAATCACATAGATTCGGCTAGCAAGTCAAAAGTCAAGTAAAATTCTTTGTGCTATACTTCTGAAAGCAAAAAGGAGGCATGACCTTCATGTGAATGTCCTGCAGGTAAAAAGAGGAATGAAGAGCTGTCCCATGGGTCCAGTTGTGTCAACACAGTTGGTATTTCATGGAAATATTGGTTCTACACAATGATTTTTGCAGTGGATTTCTTTAGTCTTTTTCTTTAGCATATCACATGAAAAGTCTCCGCAACATATTAAGAAGAAACCTGCATTATTAAGACAATGAAAGAAAAAAAAAATAAGGAAAGGATGGAATTTAGGTTGCTGTATGTTGATTAATTAAGTGGGTAATTCTTAATTTTCTATGTATTTATTTATTTATTTTACTTCTGGCAAGTGTTTCATGTACCAAAGACACTCAGCTCTGGGGAGTGCAAAAGGCTTGAGAATTTGTCCAATCTGATGTCTGAAGCAACATCTGAAGGAACAAAGTCAGCACAGCTCATTAAAGTATTTGGAAATGGAAAGTCTTGTTGGAGCAGTCAGGGTTCAAAGTAGGCAGGGAATGCAGGAACAATGGCTTTCTCTCTCTTTTCTGTTTCTTCTTTCAAGTGTGTGGGAAAGCCATAGCACAAAATGCTGTTATGGCCCAGGAAGGAGGAACTGTCCCCTCCTTGCACCTGAGGAGGCCAAAGATTGAGATGACTTCCTTGGCAACTGCCATACCTCGTGGTCTGTTAGTTCCAAGCAGCAAGATGGAAGCTCCTCTCTCTGCTGCAGATTGGTGTGCGCGTTGTGAAGGTAGACCTGAATTTTGTAATTTTCCTTTCAGCAAGGAAAATACCTGAAAACAAACGATCTATCCTCCAATTTAATAAAATATGTCAAATAACCTAAACTTCTTTTTACTTTTTATTTTCTCACTAGGTGCTACATTCTTTTAAAATCAATTTTGGATTACTCCAGAATTTATTTAAACTGAGTGAATCAAAATATTACATATCTATATCTAGGGGTTTTTACAGCACAAAAGCTTTCAGATGCATTCTTCTTTCATAGAATCTCTCCCTCCCTGCTAGGAAAATGGTGGATGGCCACAAAAGAGGATGGAATCCTCATGGAGTGAGAAATGAGAGAGGCACTTCAGCTTACACAGACAGAACACTGAGGAGATCTGGTAGGGGCTGTGCTTATATGTCTTTTTGAATAGAGCCAAGCTCTCTGGAAACATGCAGAGAGAATGTCAATGATAAATATGGGAAAGTGGGGAGATAAGGGTGTGGGCTGAATCTTCAGCCTGACCTTTGTGAGGTAAGGATGTCAAGTGCTGCTCTTTTGACACTAGACAGAGTTGCATGGTGACATCATTTGGGTTCCCATGCAAACAGAACAAAACCAGCTCTCTTTACTCGAGTGTTAGCCTTATTACTTTTCCCCTTCCCATATGAATGGGTGTCTCCCAGCTTGCACAAGTCTTCCCCTTCTATATACAACCCTCAGTGTTTTCATGTCTTCAAGTGCTTTGGCCGGCACACCAGGCTGCTATCTCCTCATCCTCGGTTACAAGCTTCTGTGCACACAGACTCTTCATGATACACAACCATGTTTGAGATAAGCATGTTTGGAAAGCACGTCCCCTCCTCTCAGTGCACTGCTGTGTGAGCAGAGATGGGCCCCTTGTAGACCTTAGATTTTCCTTCCTAATTCCTCCAGTCTGTGAAGGGGAAGGGAGATGGACTGCTATGGAGATACTCTCTGCTAAAAATGATCCTACCGAATGTGTGCATGTTATCTTCTTGTAACCACAGAAACAGACAAAAATTAGTTGGTTGGATAGAACCAGTCTGTTTTGAGTCTCTGGAAAGGCAAAGACTTCCCTTTCGTCCTTGGTCTGGAATTGACAGTCCTGTGACTGGCATCAGTCAAAATTATGTTTCTTGCATGGAATATTTTTACTGAGATACTAGTTCCTAAAGAGCATCTAGATTCAGGAAAATTTGTTGCTCTTGACTTCTGAATTTCTTTTCTTTTACTTGCTTGCTACAAACCCTCTTATTTAGCCCTCCTAGGTAATGTATCTGCCTTATTAAAATCACAACTTCTCTATGATATCATTGTAGCATACATCTGGACAGACCACTGCGAATATACTCCAGGAAACCTAGAGTGCAATATACGCAAATTGTTTTGCATTTTTGTATATTTTGTTAATTTTGTACTATTGTAAATAAAGAGCTTGTGAAATAAGTTATAAACATTGCAAAAATTATGCTAGTACCTTCCAAATGTATTCATTTGTAAGAGTATTCACTTGTAAGCATTCAGACAACAAATCAGTCTGAACTTCAAAACTAACAGCGTATGGCTTATGGTGTACTTACAGCTCTCTTCTGGAGTTCTCACCTTAGGATTATGCTACAGAAAAATGTACAGAGAAATCATTATCCATCACAATGGGGTTCTGGCCTGTGGTGGAAGGTCAAGAATTCCATAAAATTACTCTGAAAGCCCCAGGCTTGGTCCAAGCAGTCAGAAGGTTCAAGAAAATTCACTTTCACCCCCCTCAACAGTTTCAGAGCTGCAGCTGAGACACTCAGCTGTATATTGATCAAGCTGAAGTAATCTTCAGTTTCTGTGATTCATGGAAACAAGTGCAGGGCTTCCTACAGGGTCCACTTTGGCCAAGGATCTCCATAGGGATGAAAGCTGTAGCTATTTCCCTCCTGCTGTGATAGGTTCCTACACAGCTTCAAGTTCTAGCTCCTCTGCTTTGGTGGTGTGTGGAAAAGATAGAGTGAGATTGTATATGTAAGCCCCTGTGCTGGTACCATCATCAATCATTTTTAACTTTGCAACTCACAGCTACAGTGAATAATGTCTAGAACTGGGTCTATACTAACTTGGATGCCCAAGGTGAAAGACATCACACTCTGTTTTATCAGTCTGACTATACCAATCAAAACCCATCAGTATCATGCAATACAAAGTAATTATCTTCTGGAGGAAATATCAATGGAAAATATCTCTAGAAGAATCACAAGCTACAACTACTATATATTTTTAAACACATAGCAGATAATAGATATATATTTACATATGTGCATATATATAAACATACGTATGTACATATATATTTGTATATATGGATATGTGTGTATATGTATGTACATTTAAATACATTTATATATTAGGTATGTGTATATATGTGTATGCGTGTGTGTGTATGTATAGGTTTACCACATATCAAGGAAACTACTGCAGACTACTTCTTGGCTACATCTGTTTCCCCTTCAGTCCTCTCAGCCGGTGTGCTTTACCTCAGTGTTCCAAACTTGTGGCACATCAGAAATCTTCCTTACTGTTTACTCAGTCAAAATTCATAATATAATTGCTATCAGACCCTGTCTGCTTGCAAGGAGTCACTTGGAAACTGTCCTCATGGATGTGAGTTCAGAAAGTGAACTCTAATGAGCCCTTTCCTCCTCAATTAACTCAGCATGGAACGAAGCCTGGTGCTGGCTGCTTTGCCTGTGTTTCTGCAGTCAGAGATGAGGATGAGGTTGGAAGATGCACATGATGGTAGCACAGCTGCAGCGCTTGGGAAAGAAAATCCTTGGGATGTCTGTAGAAGATTATCTTCCCTCTGCAGATAAGCATATTCTTTTTTTCAAATAATCTCTCTCCCTTTGATAGGGGTAATGAGTGTCTCTAACGTCCACTGCTTATTTTGGGTGTCCTGCTTCCAACAGAAGGGGAAAAAAATAAAAGACAAGACTCAAAGAACATTATTTGGCAAGAAGTGCTGCTGTTATTAAGTGAGTGTGGTTGATTTAACACTAATGGGCTTTGGAGTCTAGACAAATGTCGGAAGAAAATAAATAATGACCCCTTCTGAAATGCAACAGATCTCTTTATTTTGTTAAATTCTATCTATTCTGACCACCACAAAAATTGCAAGAAACCGAGAATTACAGAGTCATAAAATTATTTGGGTTGGAAAGGATCATAAGGATCAGCTAGCTTCAGTCCTTCTGCCACAGACAGGGACACCTTCCATCAGACCAGGTTGCTCCAAGACCCATCCAGCCTAGCCTTGAACACTCCCAGGGATGAGGCAGCCACTTCTGTGGACAGCATGTTCCAGCATCTCACCACCCTCACAGTAAAGAACTTCTTCTCCATATCTAATCTAAATTTACCTTCTTAATTTTACTAAAGTTAGAAGAATACTGGCTGAGGTACAGTGAAAAATAACATCACATAACATCAAATGGAGCAGGAATTTATATTAATCTGCTTTTCATGCTTGACTGACTTCTGAAATCATTGAAAATTGTGACTCATTAAAAGGTAAAGGCCATGTGTCTCTTGCTTACTCGAATTTAACAGTCAGATTGGAAAATTTTCCTCTTTCCATATTAAATTTTTTTGGGAGTATTAAAGCTAATAACACTTAATGCAGCTTTTGCCCCTCATACCAAGGATCACTTTCAAATCCAATTTGACTGTGAAGAGTGCAGTACTGTAGAACTGGATGAGGATATAGTTAAAGCTGACTAAATATTGTTAAATCATCAATGTTTACCAAGAAAAAAGCCTGGTGGCTCTGAACAGGGCATGTGGAATAACTAAAAAATCAACTATAAAGAACCTACTACAGATGAACAGCAGAAATACAGAGTTTTACTCTGTTCAGAACACATCTGTACAGTGCCCTAATTCTCTTAGATAAAGAAACTATTCTCCTGAGTCAACACAAAGAACTTTTTACTGGATGATGAAATAACAGATGAAATTCCATGTAATATAAAGTGATGCACAAAGGAAAAACATTCTTGTATTTATATATCCAGTGATGAACTGGATGAGTTTTACATACTCAGAACAGTAGTCAAAATCAAATCTAGAGGGGTTTTTTAGCATTAAGGGACAAACCACACATAATTATGCCTCTGTAGGAATACATGATGTGCCCTTATCTTGAATACACTATAATTTCTCATTCCTTCACCCTCTATTGCTTCACTATATATGAAAAGATAGTAACAGAACTGGAAAAGAAGTATAAAAACAACATCAAAAAATGATTAAAGATATGGATATTCTGCTCTAGAATGAACAAATAAACAGGCTAACATTCATCAGCCTGGAAACTCCTCAGCAGAGTCTACAAAATCAGGAAACATGAAGAATAAGAGCATGAAATGATCTCATGTAACATGACCAGCAGAGGGTCTTGAATGAAAACTGTAGAATCTTGATTCAAAATAAAAAAAAAAAAAACAACTGGGTATTTTTCCAAATAATGTGATGCTAAGGCTGTGCTGCAGGACACTGTAATTAGGAAAAGATGATATGAGTTCAAAAGGTGACTGAATAAACTCATGGTAGAAAAATCCACACAATCTATTTGATGCAGACATGCAACTTCTACTCTGAAAGCTCATGAGCCATAAACCACTGAAATACGGTAAATGCTCTAGGGAAATACCATTATATTCTTGTGCTGCCCTTACAGTCTGCTAGGCATCCACTACTGGCAGCTGATGGAGACACATACTGAGGCTTGGTGTCTTAAAGCAGCTTAGCTGCTCAAATGCCCTTATGATTTACCAAGACCTGCCAGGTGATAGTAAGGATGGGAAGCCAGGAATATCTGTTAACAGCTATGCTAGCAGCTGGCCTTCATCCATGTGTCACTAACCACCTGCCCCACTGCAGTGTAAGTCACCTCCTGGAAGTGCTTATCTCTTTACGAATTTTGACTCAGTCTTGATAATTATCTTAGATCTGGTGCCTCTAGTTGGTAGTAAACATCCCAGACCTCCTGAGGAGGAGGTGAAGTCACCAGGATCTAAGAGTTCTGCATTGAGCAGTGTTGAGTGTGACTTCGTGCTGTTGCCTCAGAGGTTATAGCAAAATTTGTTCAGGGATAGTAATACTGATTTGAAGATGTGTTAATAGCCTTATCAATCAGGTGAAGAGAATCAGCTTCAGGTCTCCAGCATTGCTCTTTTCCTTTTTGTGTAAACAAACATACCTGAATCTTCCAGACAACATTCTGTTCACAGCATACTCCTTCACCCCTGTACTGCTTTCGTTGCAGTTGTCTTGTTTAAGTCTTCCATAACTGTACACCCATCTGTTTACTAAGCTTTGTACACTTTGTTACCTCCTCTTCTTTCCACAGTGTGATATTGACAGACAAGCCCTGCCTAGTCCTATGCGAGAAATGTTTTACCTGCCCTGAGAACCTCTCTTGTGAATTCCCATTTCCATTGAGAAAGATCCCTCAGGACCTTCCTGGCCAAGTGAAGTCTGTATCATCTCTTTGAGATCAGGCTGGCCCCAGCCTAAGATTTGGCAACACGCCTCTCACATCGCAGACAAATAAAGAAAATTAAGCTGTAAAACTACTTTCTGTTGGGAGCAGCTCTTTTCCTAACTGTACAACTACTGATCACCCTGCTGAGGTAAATGGATCTTCCTGCCATGATGTGGCCACTGATACTCCTTTTCTACTTCCACCTTGCTGCTATATGTAATCTTTCATTGCATCATATATGAGCTTAAATTTTAAACTCTTTGAAGCAGGGACTGCTTACTATATTTCCCTCTTTTCAGACACAAAGGAACAGTTTTGGGAACCAATAAATGAAACTTCAGAAGTGTAAGTGGAAACAAGTTGCTCCCTTCAGATGGGGAAGAGAGGAATATTACCTTTCAATGGCAAAGCTTCTATAGATCATATTCATTGTATGAGCAAAAAAGAAGGCTCCAATATACAGAGCAGTCTTTTTAGCCACATGAGAAAGTATTACCTTTATTACACATATCCACTCAACAGAAGCAATTCACTTCACATGTAAGCGGCTTTTTTAAACCATGAATTCCTTGTTCCTGTGTGGCTGCAGGGCTTTTTTCAGCATGTCTGCTTTTTCTGCTGCCTAACAGCAGTAAATGGAGCTGTAAATTGTTATCAGCTTGATATTACTGTAGAGCCAGCTTATACAAATACCTGATAAGAGCTGTAACACGTTTCAGTGGATGAAAATTTTTGTACAGCGTTGTTTCCTTTTACTTTAATGTGTTCCAGACCACTTGGACAGCTCACTTAATGAATCCCATTTTGCATAGGACAGAGATGTTTGAAAGGCTGCCAGCCTGAGAGGGTGGTGCCCAAATATTGATGACCAAGGTAAGATCATTTCACACCTGACAGAACTGTGATGGCTGTCTTATAATGGAGTGAAAACACACTGGAGGGACAATGGCTATGACAGAGACGAGGTTTTTAAGAGTCATACGTTTCATCAGGGTCTTGTGTCCTGTATGGTGAGCAATAACATTACAGTTGGCATTTCTGTGGCAGCTGCAGAGGCTGCTGATCTGCTATTTGGACTGTTATCTGCATGTCTTGCCCTGCATCAGCATAGTAACATAGTGGCAGCTATCTTTTATTTTATGTGTTGAAGTATCATGTTATATGTATAGCTTCCTTCACGTCTCCCAGGTTAAATAGAGGAATGTTATCTCTGTTTTACTGGGGGGGACCTGAGACAGAGTCACCTCAAATGTGCCCAGACACATAAAAATTAGGTTTCAAGGCTTACCTGTTTTTCCAGCCTCTTTGTGGAAAGTCACAGCTTTTTCTGGGAACCATCCACCCCATGATAATGTAGACATCTGTTCTTGATGAGATTTGTTGCCTTATGTCTGTCCTTCTTTCTCAGTTGATTACAGCTGAAGCCAGTTGGAATGAATACAGGGACACTAACAGGTCTAAGCACTTTTCTGAAGGGACTTAGCCATGAAAAAACTGCAGACCAGGTGCTTAGGAAGGTCTTTTGCAAACCCAGCTCCCAGGAAAGCAAGTGCTCCAGCAAGGTTCAGATGAGCTGCGGACTGTCCTGTTCTGGGACTAGTCAAGGAGGCCCATCCTCCCTCACCTATGGATATGGCCGGAACAATTACAGGAGGCAGCACTGATCTGCCTAACTCTGTGTCAGCTTCTCCCAACTTCATTATATGGTCTCAGAGGGAAAGGGGTGAGGGATCACCCTTGGACAGGAGGAGACAGGTCCACAAGGCTTTTTTTTACCACACGTGGGAAGAAATTTTGGGGTTTAGGTAGACATTGCTGAGTGATTTGGAATGCAATTCTGAAATCTGTGGTAACCTTCAGATGATTTTAGGGTTTCCAAAATAGCCAGAAGTTCTGAAAACTTGAGGCTTTTGAAAGCAGACAGACGAATTGCTGTAAAAATGTACCTTGGGAAACCAGCCAGCACTGGCACAGAAAATAAGGCCTGTTTCCAGTCCATGTGACTTTAGGATTAATTCTCTTCTGCCAATTCAAATCTTTTTATAGTTTTAATTGCCTTCTATTACTAAATTCTCGTTCATGCATAATGTGTATTATGGCTCAAGTGCTAAGCAGTATCAACATTTCACTTCAGATGTGGCTGTTCTGGGGAAACAATGTGAATTCTGTAAAGCTGAGGGAAAAAAATGCTGAAGACGAGAAAGAAATATGGCACATGAGTGATGTAGTCTTTCCTGCATGACACGGTGTCTACCTGACTTTTTTGCCTTTGAAACTTTCCCTTCACTGTTGCTAAACCAAATGTTTAAATAACAAAAATAAATATGCATGAAGGTACTGTTAGAATAAAAATCTGAGTTTGTTTTCTCTTTTTAGGAACCTTACAGAGCATCAGAATCTGACACCATTCCTGGATTGCAGGTTTATCCAGGAATGAGACTACTGGATGACCATGGACCACCCTTCATTTTTATTTGTAGAGCACATTGCACTAAAAAATCTTATTTTCCCTTTAGCCTTCTAACCATATAAATACATGTAAACAGTAATAACTGGTTACCAATGCACTTCAAAGTGGACCACAGAGATCAACAGAGGTCAGATCCTTTTTAACTCCATGAAAACAGTGGCAATATCCTTGAAAATTAGCAATGGTGGGAAATGATATTTACTCCTGAGAGCCATCTGTCTGTTTCCACAGTAGAAATCAACCCATACTTTGTAAGAGAAATACACCACTTCTCTAATTTTGGATTTAAAAGTGGCAGTGTTTCCATAGATGAAAGTGTGCATTCATTGCTAAGATACACAGAGGCCATCTGAAAATTTTCCTGTCATTAAATTAGTATTTAATTTACCTCCCTCTTTTAGCTCACTTGGAATTAACATTTAATAAATTGGTTTTGGGGTAATGTGGTAGGGACAAACTGAGGATATGAGTTCAGTAGACTCTGCTTATCCATTTCCTGAATACATTAGGACTATTTAAGAAGCAAGTGCCCTGTAATGTGGGGTGCATAATAAATATAAAATCCAGCATCTAATGTTTTGAACACGTCACTCATCTATTCTTCAATAACATTGATATGTTAGTTATTTGCTGAGATTTGATCCATACTGGTTTTTAATAAACCTTGATAAATGTGCCCTGTAGATATGCACCCAGGACCTCCAGGAAGAGGGACAAGGGTGAGCTCACTATAATTTAGAACTGCTGACACTTGCGGTGGGGAGGGGGGACACACACACACGACACAATGATTATGTGCTGCTCAGTCTGTTAGATAAAGCTTTAATGACATAGGAAGTTGGGATTAGAAAGTTCAAAACTTCTCTAGACACACTCAACAGTGTAGGAATTTAGTCAGAGGAGTTGATGAAATTGGTGACTTTTTAAGATCAGAGTTGTTTTTCTAAAAGAATTTCTCAGGTTAACAGGTGATAAAGGAGGAGGTCAGATCGGATGGTCACAGAAGTCCCTATAATCTACACTCATGTTTTCAAAAGCAGGTGAGTTTCCAAGTAAGAAGTTTCCAGTTAAGCTTAGGTATATCTGCTGGGGTATTTCCTAGGATTCATTTTCAACAGTGCTTAAGGTGCCAGACATATCCCTGGTTGCTGGGACACAATTGGCTATACTGTTAACTTGTTAGCCTGGTTCATGTCACAATGAGACAACTCATGCTCTCAGACAGTTCCCAGGTGTGTCTTAGAGTTAGCACAGGCAGGCAACCTTTCTCATCCCTATTTTGGGCGTCAGCTCTGTTTTTGAGGGTAAAAGGGTTTGGTGGCTAGAGTGTAGCCTGACTGTCTGACCTCAGCATCAGAGAGAGGTTCCTGCTCAGTGTACAAGTACAGATGTAACCTCAAAGCCCCCGTTGTCAGGAATGTAGATTCTGGGAAGTAGATTTTAGTGTGTGCTGTTCAACTGCCCTGGCTAGAGTTTGTGGTGTGTTGGACAGCTTCTCCACCTTTTG
>JAOEHX010039075.1:0-28120 GCA_025448015.1 Bolborhynchus lineola | reverse complement strand
GGGTTGCCCAGGGAAGTTGTGAATGCTCCATCGCTGGTGGTGTTCAAGGCCAGGTTGGACAGAGCCTTGGGTGACATTGTTTAGTGTGAGGCATCCCTGCCGATGGCAGAGGGGCTGGAACTAGATGATCTTAAGGTCCTTTCCAACCCTAACTATTCTATGATTCTATGATCTCTTTTTCCAAAGCTTCCAGATTTTTTGCTGGGGACAGTAATTATGCTCTCACTCTGCCAATTAAGATAATGCACAATTACATCAATGATACCCATGCCAAATGAAATACTATTGCACTCAGTTGAAGGAATAGAGATGTGAGTAAAAAGGAGAGAATCATGGCATTGCATGGCATAACATCATCTGAAAGCTGTGCTTTCTTCTCACTTCCAGGTTCTTTGATCTCTCAAGAGAGACTAAACAAAGCCATAGATCACAATGGGAAAACAGGATGTGGCTCCCCAAACAATTGATGTGGTGGCTTTTCCTGCAGAGTCCCAAGATCACTGAGTTTGTTGCTCAGGTAGTGTCAGCTCAGCTAATTCCACATCCAGTTTCAGGGACATCACAAGATACTGGGCCCAAATTCTTCCACTTCTGGCAGCATGCACGCCCAAGGCTCTTGGCTCAGTTGCACAGGCTTATTGTTGTACAGCTGTGTTATTAAAAATAAATCAGCTGCTGTGTGAGCACTGCTTTTACTTTATAAATTTTTTAGTAGCTCATTAAAAAACACCAGTTGCTATTTTCTCATCTTGGACTAAAAGACATCATTTTGGACATCACTTTTATAGTGATTTTAGTGTTGGCCACAAGGAGAATCTCATAAGGAGGAGCAGAATTCACAGTTCTGCAATCTTACTTATTCCTGATGAAAGTAGCTTTTCAAAGGATTTGATTGTATCCAAAAAGTATTTACAGCTATGACATATATGCATTGATGAGACATATTCCTGGCTAGACATCTGCATTAGTGTTTTTCCTTTTTTACTACATGTCTATTAACTTATAAGGCAAACATGCTGTGCTCTCTTCTGAAAACAGTGGTGTAGTACAGCTCTGCAAGCCCCTGGAAGGGGATACGAAAGCATGAGATAAAGAGGATCTTAAAAAGACAAGACAGTGAAAGTCTTGCAAAACTCCACTGTAAAGCATTCTTTTCTCATTCTAACCTACTGCTTCTTTCATGGTGATTTTCTGGAGCACTGAACACTACCCATTCGACACAGAGGAATAGAGCCCCATGAAGTCTCAAACAACAACTTCATGTTGATAACAGAAAATAAGGTAATGTTTGGTTGTAGGTTCATCTTTTCTAGTTGCATTTAAAGGAGTGAATGTTCATATCACAAACTTGTAGGTCTAGATGCTGATTTACTCTTAGTAAATTGGTCTAGAAGATGAATTACTGCTTATGTGGGCTCTAACATGTCTCCTTCCTCTAGTTATCCTTTATCCTGGGGTTCCAGAGTTAAAACTTTTTTGTGTCTTTGGACCAAGAGAAATTCTGATTAACTAAGTGGTTTTTAATTTTTAATTGGATTTTGCCAATTTCTCCTTTCCTCCGCTGGACACAGAAGGAAGCGACTCTGCTGGTACTGCACCATTTCAGAATAAGGTGTGTTTTATGTGTATGTTATCTCACAAGACAAACAAAATCTTGCTGACCAGGAATTCTGCATAGTTTATGTTCTTTAGACATGCAGGTTTTAAGACCTCCTACATTGGTATATAAAAAAGCATGCCAAAGTTTCACTTTTCTTTTTCTTTATAATTTCTGTAGAAACAAAGTAACAGGAGATTTAAAAATCCTCTTAGGTTATTCTTCCAACTCCCACTCTCATTTAACGCCAGGTCATTTATTCCTTGCTGCATTGTCCACTTCTGCTGTAAATGACTTGTAAAAATCCTTTCACCAGTTTATCTGTGAGGCTGCTTCTCACTGCTAGCTTGCAGAGATTGCTCCTACTTATACCCATGGAATCTTAAAGAATTATTCTGTTCCTTCTTAATTTCTAAAAAAGAATGGGTCAAAGACTTAGCTTTCTTTTACAATGATAAGGTATCTACTGGAGGGACTAGTTTGAAATGGCCTCATTCTGTGGGTTTGAATTTTATTTTTTATTTTACAACCCTAGCAAAGAGCTACAGGCATTTTCCATTTAGGATCATCATGCCTGTAGTGTGCCTGTAGGGCTGCTGCAGCCTTACCTCCAGTGTGAATGGTCTCATCCATGGGCTCAGACTCCTCTCCACAAAAGGCAGATTTTGCAGTTCTGTCTTGAGTCAACAGCATCCCCTAAACCCTTTGAACTCACCCAGGAGATGCAATTGGTTTACTTAAATGTCTTTCTTCTCTTCAACCATACAAACTTGCAGTGTACCTGAGCGTAGACATACAAAGATTTTCTCATCTGGGAGATGGGATGCTAGTCCCAGCTACCTAAGTTAATTGTGTATTTTATCCTATGACTGTTCACTGTCAAATATCTTAACACTTCTGTTATCACAGTGTCATACCTGGGAGAACCATGGTCCTCCCTCCCACTTCCATTTCCTTGATATCCTGAATGTTTCATTTGTCTCAAAAGTGACACTGCTTTTATGGAAAGGGTGACCATTACCACTGCAAATATGGGTGATGTATCTGAGGAGAGCCTGGCTCCACTAGCTGAACACATGAGCTACATGTGTATGTCTGTATATGCACAAGTACAGAGATTTAGGACTTTAAATCAAATTTCATGTAGGCCTCAAACTCAGCCTAAAAAAGGGATCAGTTTGGGACAGAAAATTAATTTTGGAGTCTTTTCTCTGTGTTCCACGGCTGTAAGTTCTGTTAAAATGGCAGCTATGGTGAGTACCAGATTTATATGCCTTCTCCTCCCTGTACAGGTAGAAATCTGGGCTGAGATTGTACAGTTGATGGGGCACAAACTGGAGTGACCTATGCACCAACAGCTATGTGCCTTGCCTTTACCTACTGGTCCTATAACGCCTTCTCACTGGATTTCTGTGCCAATAATATTTGCATTCATCTTAAAGTCAGACAACTGCACAGGTCCTTGCCTTTGTTTTCTGAAGCTGGCCTTACTGAACTATAAAAAGCTACATGTTTGGTACAGTAGTCACAGTCGTAGATGTATCTGTCCCATCTATGCTATATGTTGGGGTATGCTTTGCCCAGACTACAGTATTAAGCTTTCTTTGTGGCACTTTTGAAAAAGCTCATCTAAAGCTGCTCTCTGTCTGTGGGACTGCATCCAACCAGTCTGAGCACAGTCCGCTTCAGGTGGAAAACAGCCTTTCACAAAAGACACTTGTAGCCCCTGGTGTATAACACAGCATTACTGAATCCTTGCAGTTGGGTACATAAAAGTCAGGCATAGAATTGTTCAGTCACTACACTCAAGTGTCCTATCAGTCTGGCCCTGAGTGTTATGTTTTGTGACCAAAGAACTGTGCAGCTTGTTCTGCCAGTTCCAGTCTGCAGTATTACAAACTGCCATAGTAACCACCACAGCATCCTTCTTCCTTACACCAGAACTATGCATAAAAGGCAAACAGCCTATTGGGTATGGTGCATAGCCACTTACTCTTTCCTTTGGTATCGATTCCACATTCATCCTGATATACAGAGTTTACAAGTCCTAGGAATGGAGAAACTGATAATCAAATTATAATACTTGGTTCACATGTGGTTTCCCCAACACTTGGCACTAGAATGGTTAAGATAAAACTTAATGTTTACAGTGAACTGGATGATGCTCACACTCCATCTCACAGCAATGTCGTCTTTGAATTTATTACATGAAATTAAAATTATTTTCATCCAACAGAGGCTGATTACAACACTCTTGCTTAATCTTTAATTTACTCTAGGAGCTTTCCAGAGCTTTATCGCTTAGTTTATTTCTTCTAGCAAAGAGTTTGGATTCCTAATCATTATCATAATTTTATACTGGAGTCAGGGATAAAATGCTGGACAGCTCATCAAATGATTTCTTCCAAAAATAATGTCTGTATCTGTGATTAGTATAATAAAGCCTTTGTGCATAATTACAAATTATGTATATTTTCCTCCACCTCTTGTTTCGCCTATGTGTTATCTTAACCTGTCAGCCTATTCACAACAATTATATCCTACCATTGAAATCTTGAAATTAAGTTGCTACACTTATTTTATAGGGGAGATTAAATGGAAATATCAATGCCTCACCATCCTCACTCAGATAAAACCTAAACTTTCTTCAGATAAAAAAGGACAAATTTTGAGGGTTACCACACAGAAGGAATCCATTCCTTGATTATTTTTTTCCCTAATTTACTTATCTTTATCCTAAATAGAATTTGAGAAACATGATGTAGACTGTGATTACTTAACTGCACAGCAAATATCAGCAGAATTTTTATTATATAGAGAGGCAAAGGGTTATGCACAGAAAATTTATCAGATAAAAACCAGCGCTGTTTTTTTTGAAATGTTGCTAGGGTGTCAAAATGCACTGGCTTCTGGGTGTCCAGATGTGCCTTTAGAATGGCTTGGTTTTCCGAAAGTAATATCTCTGTCATATCACTAGCCACCTTGAACTAAACATTGGAACAAATAGAAGGTATTTTGGCTTGGTATCAAAATGTGCAGTTCTCATGGAAAGTGTTACATGCTCTTGTACTATATGGTGGGTGTGTTAAGCTTTCCACCTCATCCAGCAGGAGCCTTGCCATTTTAAAATTTATACTCACAGATCAAGTGATTTTATGTCATGGAAAAATTTAATGATGGAAGGAATTAAGCATTTTGTCCTAACATGGCTTTAATTTTCATGGCTTGCCATCTTCTGGGATTTCCCAGTGTTTTCTGCATCAAGTGTTCAGAAGATTCTTAGGAGCTTGAATATTCAAACACATCTCATGTCCAAACAGGATATGTGTCCTTTTGCACTTCATTTTCTGGTTCTCTTTCTGGTTCTCTTTCTCATAGTTATACAGCAGCCTGGAAGGAGAGACAAAACTGTTCCTTAGAAGAGTTCCTTTTAGGCTGAGAAAGTTGGGGTTGTTCAGCCTGGATATTTTAGAAGAGAAGGCTGTGTGGAGACCTCATAGCAACCTTCCAGTATCTGAAGGGGGGCTATAAGGATGCTGGGGAGGGACTTTTCGTTAGGGCTGTAGTGATAGGACAAGGGATAATGGGTTCAAATTTGAACTGGGGAAGTTTTGATTGGATATAAGGAAGAGATTTTTTACTGTGCGGGTGGTGAGGCACTGGAATGGGTTGCCCAGGGAAGTTGTGAATGCTCTGTCCCTGCTCGTGTTCAAGGCCAGGCTGGACAGAGCCTGGGGTGGCATAGTTTAAGTGTGAGGTCTCCCTGCCCATGTCAGGGGGGTTAGAAATGGATGATCTTAAGGTCCTTTCCAACCCTAACTATTTTATGATTCTATGATCTCTTTTCCAACAAAGGAAAACAAGGAACCCAGCATAACAGAGCTGGATGTAGAGTTCATTGCTAGACACAGACAGCTTGCACAGCTTGGGCAGTGTGACCCTCAAAGTCCAAATCAAGCTACACTATTCTGAGCATCTCTTTGAATGGGATACAACATAATTACTGAGTTCAGCTTGAATGGGAAGGTGAGAAAGAGTGCGCAAAGTTGCAAGGCAATAAAAGTGTCATCCATTGCATAGGAATTTGCAATGGATTTTTCAGAGCTTGAAATTTGGATTAATGTCAATTAAAGTGTTGTGGTTTTCTTTTTTCAAGAATCATTCTGAGTGTTCAATGAGCACCAAGACATAACTCACAATAGCATGTGGAGTGCAGTTCTAGTCTATGGTTTATACATGGTGAAAAGTCTACCTTCCAAGTGATGAGCTATCCGAACTGGGTGAATTTTGATACTGAAGGTAAGAGGATGTTGACTGACATTTTGTAGCATTTTCATTTTGAATTGCTCAGTGTCTCCAGAAACTCCTTGTTTTTATTGCAGTCATGACTGCCATCAAGAAGCTTAAAAATGATACTACATGTCTTGTAGAAGCTAAATATTCCTTACTGCCTTGAGAGTTCTTTGAGGAAAATAGGTACAATTCTTGTTTAATCTGAACAAGTATGTGAAATCAATTCTGACTGCATCAGAACTTTTGCTGGAGAAATCCCTGTGATGGAGCTTGGCTAATGTCTTTTTTGCTGGTTTGGCATCTTGTTCGTCCTCTTAGTGTAGTTCCTATAATGCAAGGGCTGTTTTATGGGGAAGCTGTGATTCAACACGCCTGCTGCCTCTGCATACGACAGGACTTTCTTTTCCAGAGGACAAGCTTAATCTTCAATCTTGAGAAACTCTTTGTGAAAGATGCCAAAAATCCTCTCTGACCAACACTTTTTTATATTTTATGAGTCTCATTAGCCTTTGTTTGGCCATCTGCTTATGCATTAACATATGGTATCAATAAGTACTACAAGCGTTAACAGTTCATGCCATCCTGTGAAGCACACACAATGGGATGTAAATTACTCCGAGGTAAAACTACAGGAATTAACTTTATATGCAACTAGAATCATCATCATTTGGCCAACTGCTCACAGTTTTCCACTTTAAATGAGTTTTGACTGGGTTCAGTGCCATTTAGTAGGGGACAAGGCTATGTGTCCAGGCACATAGCTTTTTTGGTTTGGCTGGAAGCAGCTAAAGTCACTTTAGTCCTAGTCAGCCTGCTAGTATTTAATGACTGTACAGGACTCTGCCTAAAAGTAGATTGTACATTTCTATTTTCATTTTAAACATTTAAATCACAGCGCTGGATCACTGCTTCATCTCAGGACACTGCTGATGCCACATGTGGATATTACCTTACCAAACCATATCTTAGCTAGGTTGGTAATGTCAGAAAACCAGCTCTGATCTACTGAGGCCTTTTGCAACTCAAATTCTGTTGAAGGTGGGCAGGTGATCTACATCCAGCAATAAAGGGAGAAAACACTGGGCTCTTGTTTGGCCAGTGAGGGCTGTCGGTTCTCAGAGGACCTAAAGACTGAATCAAACTCCAAGTAAGAACTGACCACTGCATCGTGTCTTTCCCCAAGTCAACTTTATAATACAGCAGCAAGAGAGTTTGGGAAGTGGAAATAAATGGCCAGACTGTGTATATGATATAAAACTTTGGGTGATGTTTTAATCTTGAGCTACTCATACTTGCTCATATTAATGTCATTGGATTCAGCACAGAAACAACAGTCATGAGTACTTTTATCTCAAAATAAGGCCAATGGTAATACTGCCTTTCACATCGTAACTGTGAGCAATCAAATTATGGCAGGAGCCTAGATCTTTCCATCAGGTGAATGCCCTATTCAGTATTTTATTGCACAGGACATTTAGATCTACTTGAATGATAAAGGCAACTAATTTTAGGAGAAGGTGTTAGGCTGTTAGTTCACATTTTGCCTAGACACTTTATTTAAGAAATGCAAGAAATTAGACTTCTGGAAATGTTAACTTTCCTCTAGTAAAAGTTTCAGGAATGTTCTTTAGCCAAAGTTCCCCATTTCCAAAATGAAAATAATATTTCAGAAGGAAGGTCAGTACCGCTTATTTTAAAAGTAGCACTATTCTGGATTCTTGACAGCTGTATGCTTTCAGATTTCATTTCTTTATCTTTGTTTCTCTAGGGAGGGAGGATGTTAAATGAGAATTTATGAAGACCCAAATAGTCACACAAATGATATTTTTCTGCAAGTAACTGATCTACCCTCTACTAGTTTTACTATCCAGCTCTACTGGAACTCAGTCTTTACATTAATGTGTCCTCAGATAAGAAGAGATTATCCGTTTCATTCAGATAGGAGTAATGATAAAGAGAGCTTGTGCTACACTAAACTTCATATATTATTTTACTGTGGTATAGATATAAGTTTCAGCAAATCTATAACTCTTTTAGAGAAGCAGCAGAAAAGATCCCAAGTTTCTCATGAAAACTCAAAAAACCAAAATATGTTTTTGTTTATGCTCATTATAAAACAATTTGAACAAGCTTGAGACAAAAGAAATTGGAAATTTTCAAAGTATCATATGAACAGATTACACATATTGCCAGATTTTACAAACTGTTGGGACCTGGTCAGAGCTGCAATAAAGTGACCAAAGGCTTTATCATCCTAGCATGCAGCTTTTCTTTGCTTAATTCCATCTCTTGGGTGTGTTTGTTTGGGAGGTTTATTTTACTTTGGTCCAAATCATCTGATTTATTTATTGATTTATTAAGGTGATGCAGCACAGATTCAGAAGGTGCCTCATGCATGGCCAGTCTTAGGACATGAGTGCTTAAGCATTGTGGTCTGATGCCGCAAGTGGAACTCATATCCTTGCATCATGTGCAGTGAATGAAGATGTATAGGCACCTAAAAATAATGTGAAGTCCAGCTGGACGCCAATCACTACTGATGTATTCCAGGGATTAATACTGGATCTGGTATTCTTTAGCATCTTTATTAATGACTTGGATGATGTGGCAAAGTCACAGTCAGCAAGTTTGCTGATGATAAAAAACTGGTGGCTTATACTCCAAAGGGTTGTGCTGCCATTCAGAGGATCCTGGGCAGGATAGAGAAATGAGCACAAAAAAAGCAAAGGAGGCAATTCATAATGAGCAAAATGACAGAACTCCCAACTGTGTTTTACTATAAGATTGTGGTCTGGCATGCAGACCTGCAAAAAAGTAGCTAGTGCCTTTCCATGATCTCTAGATTCCCTCAGCAGAGAAAGTGATTCCACCTAGGCATAATGACCTTTTCTTGAAACTGCAAATGAAGCAGAAAGAGACCTTCCCTTCCTGTTGCTTTCCATTCCCCCCCCCCCAAAAAAAAAAAAAAAAAGAAGCCTATAGAAAGTACAGGAGGAACAGTATAACTCTAGGTTGCTCCCTGACCAGGATAATGACCTGCTGCCCTTCTGACAAAGTTGACTATAATTTGTACATGAATTCTTTCTTCTGCAATAATTCTTCTTGTCCTTCTGGGAAGAAAATACTCAACAATGAGCTCTGTTGTTCGACATTTTACGGTCACTTCAAAACCATCAGCTGATTGGTGAGGCTGCTCAACAGCTGATGGGGATTCAGTATACACACTCCTCCTCTGGAGTTTTTTCTTTTTTCTCAGTGAACCTTACCTTGGCAATAAACAAATTAGTCTTTGGGGTAGCCTTAGCACTCAGTAGGTGATGTTCAACATTGGTTGAAATCACCTTCAGTTTGCATTTTTATTTGTGTATACTGTGAAGTGTATTTCAAAGAAAATGTTAGGTTTATCTGCAAGACTGGAGTTGGAAAGGAAGAGCCTTTTTCTTTCTCTGAAACTGTGTACCTCTGAGAGCATGGACCAGCCCTCAGCACTTAGGAAGTTTAAACCAATAAGGATGTGAGATAACTGTGTACTTGAGGATGGCTGATAATAGAAGTATTGCAAGATTGACAGTTTTGTTGTTCGCTAATGAGTAGTGGCAAATGATTATTGCTTTTTGTATGAGCTATCTCCTACCAGGCTAACAGCCATCAGAGGCTGAAAGAGTAGCTTGGCTAAATTGGGTGGTCAGTAGGACAGCAGTAATACTATGTAAGGGATTTGATAAAGCCACCAAAACTGCAGGTCAAAGGGGGTTTCATTGCAGGGATATGCAATACTAACTCAGATCTCTTGAGTTAGTATTGAAGTCCATGAGAGAAGAGTGAGAAGGACTGACAGGTTCAAGCATCTAGTACTCCTTGTAAGTGGTAAGTTATTATTTAAAAGTTAGAAGGGGTGGAACACTCTGGAGCTCAGGCTGTCTCCCTTCGGAAACAAAGTATGAGTGAGTTCCTGCCTTTGGCATCTCAAGTTCAGAAAAAGCCATTTTGGGCATCCACTCATATCCAGTCAGTGAAGGAGGTGGTCAACAGAATTGGGAATAACAGTGCAACACAGAAGTTTTGCATTTACCTTATGAAATGCATTGATATGTCACTTATCCTGCACTATGGTAGAGTGATACATTGAAAAAGATGCCTTCCTGGCTTGCACGACTAAGTCTACATGGTCAAATTTCTCTTGGAGGCCACAGTATTTTCACAGATCTAGCCTATGGATGAAAGGTATTGCTGGGGCAGCTCCAGCATCAGGACAGATGTAGTTTAAAAGTAGTTATTTGTGGGGAAAAGTACTTTAGTTACATAATTTACACCATATGCCCAAGTGCCTTGGCTCTGACTGTGCCAAAACCAGATACCTAAGGAATAATAAAAGGACTGGGGCGACATACACTGTTATTCTCCCATGGTGTTTTCCCAGCCCCTGACAATATGAGGCTCAAGGGCTCTCTGAGCTTTGTAATGTATTTAATATTGTTCAATAGATCCTTTTCCTATGAATTAGTGTAATTACTTTTTGGATCCCTACAAACCTTTAGCACACACAGCATCCTGTTTCACATCTACAATGGCTGATTTGACTTGAGTTTCTCTACTCCATGTGTTAGAATAAAAGGCAAGTAGCTGTTCCCTGTTGATTCATTCCTCAAAAGATAAGAGTGACAGATATTTTTTACTGATTTCCATTCAGGAAAAAGTAATAGTGTCATGATAGTCTTATTAGATTTTTTGACTTTTGAGATTATCCAGTGTATCCCCAAATCAGAGATGTTAGAGTTGAATGGTTATGATACTTCATGTACCTTCAGTTATTATAAAAAATTCATTTTAGATTTTTCAAGGACTTAAAAGGCAACTTAAATTTAATTTTGCACATTGTGTTTCTGAAAACTTTCCTGCTTACCTTTTCTATACAGTTCACACAGAGGATGGGAAAATGGTTTAATTCCATATACCAGATGAAAAAGTGTGCATTTTATATGATTAACAAGTAGGAAGCTATTTAGTAAAATTTACTACATCTGGTAATATGAAAATCATTTATTAATATTTTTATTATGGTCAACATAACTTTGCTGTGAAGTTGTAGGCTTTCTGTGTAAGTCATAGAAAGCTTTGATGTGTTTGGGGTCTTATTGTCATAGAGTATAAGAAAGAGTGGCTGCTTTTCAGTGATCATGGAGCAAGTTCACATATAAAAGTGCTTGCTACTCCGATCGTATTTTGACTGACATATTCCTTTAAAGGACTTCCAGATACAGAGACCGTTCTGAAGTAAAACAGCTTAACATCGTGATTCTGATTCTGAACCAGATCCTAAATCAAGATGACATTGCCTGGGATTAGGCACTTGGAGGGTTTAGCCTTCTTTTATTTAATTCAGAAAATGGACACAGTAGAGAATGAGAAGAAAACTCCTCTGATGTGAAATGTAAGGACACTAAGTAATGGAAATTGTATGTGCAAACAAATATATAATGATAGGTTCCTAAAAAAAAAAAATGTCAGACACAGACACTAAATGAAGTTTTAATGTAGCTTTGTAGGCCTTGGTCTCTAAATTTTATCTTTCATCTTATTGTCAAAGAATACACTGTTGTAAACCATGACCATGGAAAACACTTCAGATTTAAAGTGCTGCAAGCACAACTTAATTTGAGACACTTGCATGCTCATGAAAAACATCCATATTTCTCTCTGGCTTCACAAAAAAGAGATTTTCCCAAAGGTCTATATATGGGTTTTGAGTAAAAGCTTTTTGTGTCCATAGTGAATATTTTGTATAACACTGAATGAAATTTATCCCAACTTGGAATGAATAAAAATGATGGCATTTTTATGATTGCTGTGCACTGTCTGCTTTTGCCCATCTCCTTAAAATTTTTAGTTGTTAATAGCAGATTAAAGATCCATAATTCCTACCAATGGGATTATAAAGTATAATTGCTCAATCTGGGTTGTAATCTGTCAATGTTAGAGGTGTTTGCTTTGGTCAAAGATGGTACTTTGTGTTTTGAGATCTACTATGCAACTGTTTTGATTTAGAGGATTTGCAGTTGTATACGTAGCCAGTGAAGGGAGAAAAACACTTGATAACTACTTGACTGGATTCATTTGCAGATATTCCATCTGATTCAGATGGGCTCTGGGCTTTGTAACTGGTGGATGACAGGGCTCCTACATATCCCTACCTACACTCATTCACCATGCATTTCCAGGTGTCTTTGGTGCATCCTGTGGTCAGGCCTGGTAAACAACATGAAAGAGAGAAGTTAAAATAGCACATTCCCATCCACTATGGTGGTTGTGCTAAACAGGAGGAAGACTTGGATAAAATTACGGAACAAAAGACCTATTTTTCAGGTTATGCTAAAGCAGTAAAATAAGAAAGTTGATACTAACTTTTCTCACTCTACAGAATACTGTAAAAAGCCTGATGTTAGGCAACTTGACACAGAGATTTATTGGAGCTGCATGACTAAAGCAATGCATAGAGAACTTAATTTCTCATCTTCACACAATTAAAATCTGGGTTTAGGGTTACAGTAGGTGTGAAAGAACAAGATAAGAAAAAGAGGCACCTCTACGAGAGCTATGGACCTTCACTCTCATTTGAAACCAAAAGTTTTTGCAAATGATTGAACCTTTCATCAATTACTACAAGCATTATGAGAAAGCTGATTTCAGTGGCATTTTCGTATATATAATAGAAATTTAGTTATTATAATCTTATAACCTCAGAACAAGTAAGCTATCTTAAATCAGTAATAAATACATTTCAATAATTTATCAAGCCTTAATCCTAAATAATTATAATTTCACTCAGCATCATTTTACTGAAACACTGATTTAATTATGGTTGATTTTTCTCATGTAATAACGATTTCATATTGCACCAAGGAGTAGATGTTTGATTATGTATTCAAAGGAGAGAGCTAAAGTAAATAGTATCTAGGTTGTCTGCATACAGCTGTGCGATATGATTACTTCCATCTTAGAAACAATGTTTCCATGAGACCTTTAAATCTGGAGATTTCTGTGGTCTCAAAGTTTATGGAGTATTTTTCTATACAATGAGAATGTAAATAAGGGGGATAAGAGGAATTAAAGCAAGTGCAACTCAAACATAGATGTGGCCAGGACAAATATTGCAGAAAGTTAAAAATGCCCTTGGAGATGAATGAAATTGTATGGAAATCATATGTGAAATTACAATGACATTTTCTGGAAAAGTAGCAGATGTTTTTAATTTAAATCTGTAATTTTTTATTTATTCTTTTTTATCTCAGTTTCTTGTGGAGAAAAAGAAAAATAGAGAAATAACTTGGTAAGTAACACCACACACATCATGTTACTTAGAAACATGAAAAAACACTCCAATTTCCTATATTATACAACAGATTTCCTCAGAACAATGATTTATAATTTCTCTGAAGTTTTTTATGGAAGATAACATTTCTTTCCACCTGCTACTGCATAAATAAGATATTTCTTAATTTTCAGTCACTGCTAGCATTATCCAAAATTCAACATCCAACTATGCAAAAAACATAGTTTACTGGGCTCAAGTCGAGTGAGCAGAAAGCTACCATCCATAATGAAATTCTGCAAAGAAAATACTTTTTGAGGAGCTGCAGATTTTGCCTTCATTAACTTTAATTCGTATATTTGAATAGATTCCATTGTACCTTCTGGGCTTTTGAATGGGGGAGTTATCCAGCAGCCATTATGCAAAAGTCCTGCTGCTAATATGTCGTGGTTTAAACCTCTCATGCAGTTCGCTCACTCACTCCCCCCCTCCTTCTTCTCCCCAGGTTCCAGGGGGATGGGGAGGAGAATCGAAAGAATGCAACTCTCACAGGCTGAGAAAAGAACGGTCCAGTAACTAAGGTATAGTACAAACCACTGCTGCTACCACCAGTAATAATAATGGCCAGGGAAATACAAGGGAAGAGAATACAACCACTCACCACCTGATATCCAGCCTGAACCAGCAGTGCTCCCACCGTTCCTGGTAACTGCCCCTAGCTTTTACATCCTGGGCATGACATGCTGTGGTATGGAGTTTTGTTAGTGTGGGTCAGGTGTCTTGTCTCTGCTTCCTGCCAGCATCCCCTCCTCCCTGGCAGAGCATGAGGCTCAGAAAGTCCTTGGTCAATCTAAACATTTCAACAGTAACTAAAAACATCGGTCTTATCAATGCTGTTACCAGGCAAAAAGTCAAAACCACAGCACTGCACCAGCTACTAAGAAGGAGAAAAATGACTGCTACTGCTGAACCCAGGACATCAGATTATTTTAACTCAGGAGAAGCTGGAAGAATTAGACATGATCTGAATACACTCAGTAAATTGTGTTCTTTCAGAAGCATATATAGCAAAATATCCGATCCTAAGGCTTTTCCCAGGAGACTGGCACTGGAGTAGTCGGTTCAGAAAAGACCACTATTATCTCTATGCATTATTAATATAACTCTATTACATCTGTAGCTACCTGTGGAAGTTTGTGTCTCAAATGTCATACATGTATTTTCAGGCATATAAATCTGTACTTTCTTAGATTTTAACTCCTAAGTTAAGTTTGGCATACAGTTGGCATCCAATCTGGATATCTAAATGGTTTTTTGAAAAGCTGTCCATGCAGCCACCACAAAAAGATCTACTCACTGATCTTCTATGGAATCAAACATTTTTAGATCACTTTGGAACAACTTTTTCAGGGCAATGCATCTAGAATGTTTTTTAGATTCTCATTGGCAAGTCTTGGTGAACTGTGAATCCATGGACTGTAGCAGCTAATCTTGGGGTGCCAATTGCTGTACTTTGAGAGTAACATGCCAGACAGATGAATGCTGCTTACTATTTCAAGACTTTCAATACAGTTGACTTCACTGTTTAGGAACAAATGTTGAGGAATGGTTTCATTTCAGAAAGCCACTTTGTCAGAAATTCTAATTTTCAGAAGGTCTAAAACAATAAAGAAATTCTACTTCCTTTCCATGAGAAAACTTTTCACTTTTTTAGCTCCTCCAATAATAGGCTTTTTGCGTTAATTCTTCTTTTGATATTTAATAGAGATTGAGGATGAATGTACCAGAATATAATTGGCAGGGTTTTGATATATTCTCTCTCTGCTTTTTTTTCCTTTCTTTTTTCTCTGTGTTTCATTGTCCTAATGACAAGGTAATATCAAGTTTTTCGCTTTCTTACTTCAGAAGTGAGTTATGTAGTTTGGTGATTTAATGTTTCTCTGCACTGGGAATGAAGTTATTCAGGATTTTTTTTATGTGTACAGGTCTATTGAATAAAGCTTGAAAATGGCCTTTCCCAGAGCTCTTTCAAGAGCACTCAGACATGCTGAAGATATCACCTTCACTCTCCACAGTTATTTTTATTAACTAGCTGCTTTCTGCCATCTGCTTTCCCACTTTTCAAGCAATAAACACCTATCTGGACGTCCAGCACTGGCCTCAGAGTAAGTCCTAGGGAAAATTAGCCAACTTGAAAACTTACAAACCAACCCCACTCCCAGTTTTGTGTAGCCTGTAAGCTCTGAGGAGTATTGAGCTCTGTGATGTCTTCCTCTTTAAAGATACATGGAATTGGTTCTTTTGTCTAGATTTGATCAAAACACTTCTAGGCACTGAAATAGAGACTTCATTTTAATTCAATGTATTATATTTTCTTTTCTGAAAACATGTGTCTTTTTGAAATTTTGCTGAAAATGATGGTTTTCTTTTCAAACGTGACTAGGAACCTCCCCCCAAAAACCAAAACAAACAAAAACCAAAACCAAACCAACCAACCAAAAAAATAAAAAATACATATAAATAAAGAAAAACAAACAAACAAACAAAAAAGATCCTCAAAAAAAAAAAACAAATGTACAAACTCATAGGAATGAATTTTGCCTTCTCACTACCTTTGTTGACTTTTTTCCTCTTTGTCCTCATACCTCTTATTTGTTTTCATCAAAGAAAGAGAGTGGGGTATTCAAGCAGGTAGCTTTTAAAAATGGGCAAAAAAAGCCAAGCCAAGCTGAAGTGCTTCCCTTTCTCAGTGAGTTAAGTGCTGTTATATTGTGTTCTTTTATATTCAGTCAGAGTCTAAGAGCTGATGGGTCAGTAGCTTACTTTTGTTCTTCTATTAATCATTGCAGTTTAAACCGAGCCATCAACTAAGTACTGTACAGCTGCTTGCTCACTCTTCCCCTTCCACCTTTCCAGATGGATTGGGGAGGACAATTGAAAGCATATAAAACCCACAGATTGAGATAAGAACAGGAATGGGGCATCCACAGATTCTTGAGGAAATCTGTTCCAGTGTCTCACATCTCACATTAGATGCTCTGCAGTGGAAATAAAAGTACTTAGGTTTTCCTGAAGCCTGCTCTATGCTTGTAAGCTTAATACCATGGAATCCTCTATTGTAGCTGTGATTTTTTGCAGAAAAGGCTTATTTTCTCTACAATTCTCAGTTACAATCATAATAATGAGCTTTTAAGAATATATTGATGCCATGCTTAGGTTAAAAAATAAAGGGAGCACTTCAGCACCTGCTTCGTGTATCTTTTGCAATTTCATGCTCCTCCTGTCTGAGCCACTCTCCCTTAATCAGTGAAAGCATTGTTTAGCCAATAATACAAGTCAGTTACCAAAATAAACAAAAGCACAGTTGTAGATCAACTGGTGAATGGCACAACTGGGAGCTAGACAGATTTTTAGGTATCTGAACCCAAGTGTTTTCCCGAAGAAATTTTAATACTGATGAAGCTTGCCATTAATGTACATAAGGCTTTATTATGTTCTGGGAGGCTGTCTTGGTTAAGTAGCCATTTAATATCTTTTCAATCATAATCCAGGATCAGAAGCAACTTAAAGATATTACCAATTGGAAAATGGCTATTGACCGCCTGTGGGTCAAATGTGTTGGTGGTCTTCTGTTCCTAACAGAGAGGAGTTCACATCACACACATATACTTCGGGTCGTGCATGCACATACATCCCCCTCCCACCCTCTAACTACCAGAGCAGATACTAACCAGCTTCTTCCTGATGGCCTTAGTTGACAGAGGGATTGAGGTTTATCAGGAAGTTCTTGCAAGGAAACAGTAACTGTGAAAACAAGAGTGTTAAAAGAGGAATGTCCTTAGTGCAAAGTAAAGGAAAGAATATATTCTTTGTTCCTGTGTCAGCTGTCCAACTTGGTCACTCCTAGTATTTCACTTTCACCCTGAAGAGCAGCTAATTGTTTATGAAATGACCTTGTTATTGCTGCCCTAGTAACCTTGTCTGGAAGGCCACCACATGCATTTATTTTTCTCTGAAGGAAAATGTGCTTTCTGACATCTGTTCTGCATTTGTTTTCTTTTAACTTCCATCACCCCCTCCCCAGATTGCTCATCTGTGTTGGTCTGTACAGGGTGGCATCGGCTGTGCTAGTCCTACAGCCTTGCCTGTCTTCATCTTGATCTTTTTTGTGGTTTTACTGTATTGCATTATAGTCTGGTACAAAAGGACAGATAAGGGTACTGTGAAAGTCCCTTCTTCCTCATCCCCCTCCTGTGACAGACTTTGTATTCCCTCAATTACGTATTCCAGTTTAGGGTCGTAAGAGTTTATATTGAGACTGTACTGCAAACATAGCCTCCTTCACTCCTTAGCTGCTCTGGGGATTCATTCTCCTCCTTCTCCTCGTGCCAGAGAACGCAAAAACACTTGCAAACACTGATCTCCTTCCCATGTCATTTTCCAGCCAGTAATAATGAGCATCTACGTCATCAGTTCCTGAGGTTCTAAATGCATAAGAAGGCTTTGGAAGAAGTGCAAGTGACCCTAATGTCCTCCTCAGTGAAAAAGCTTTACTGTTGGCCATGATTTCTTGTGATAAGCTATTTAAGAGAATGGCCTGGCTGTTCTCCAGGGAGTCTTTGGGCATCTTAACTAAGTGACATTTCTTCAGCAACACTATTTAAGTGACTGACAACATCACCTGCCCTCTTCCAGCAGTTTATGCTCCAGCTTTGACATCCGCTGCCCTGTCCTAGTGTGTGTGAATTGTCACGCAGTGAATCTGATTTGAGAGGGTTTTTGAGGTGTGAAAGGACATTTTTATAGAAGATCTGCACCAACAAGAGGTGATACAAATTCTCAAAACACACAGTACAGAGCAGCAACAACTTCTACTGGTTGGAGTGGGACCTTCTAGCATTTATATGCAGGAGACTTAATTGTAGGTTTAGCTCAGTGGGTGTAAAAGCAATGCTACAGATATGAGGGGAAAGGAGACCTTTATCACTCAATCTAGCTACAAGAGAGAAGTATTGGAGAGTAAAACAGTGCATGAGGATTTACATACATTGTGTCCCTTTATTCCATGAGATTAGCCACACGAATCCAGGCCATGTGCATAAGAACGCGGTCACACCTGCAGAAATCTTGACTCTCCACTCTAGCCTTTAACTCTACCTAACCTCCAAGACCTCTTTTTTGTGTTTGTTCTTTCCAGTGTCACTCAAAAGGCATATCCATAAAGCCAAAGGCAGGGTGACCATTTCTCCTGCCTTACTCACACCTTGCCCAGTGAGGAGAGCTGTTATGAGCTCTTAAGCTAGTCAGTCTCTGCCTCTAGATTTCGTGAATCCTCATGGGCAGGCTCCAGGGCCAAAGGCTGTGCTGGCAAGAAATTAGTAGCTTTTCTTATTTTGCACAATCAATGAGACAGATTGTAATATTAGCCAAGTAGTTATACTTCAAAGATGTACATTGAAAGTCTGGTTGCCCTTAGGAAAAAAAAAAGAATCTTCAAATAATTCCACAGTTGTTTAATAATCTGTTATTTAGGAAGGTGCTACACATCTACTCTTTTGCTGTGAGATTTGTAAAAAATGCTACTTCACTTTTGTCATGATTTAGACTGTTACTTCAAGTAGGCTATATAAAATCTAATATTTTTTTCTTCTCTTGTTTATTTTGTCTAAGATCTACTGTTACTTTCTGAGAAACAGCTATGGGACTTGGCAGTGCAGAGGCAATTGGTATCTCAGATATCTTAAATGATGTGAGACAGCACCTGTCTCACATGTTGTTAATGAGGCACTGATAATAAATGCATAACAAATACACACTAATAATAAATATAGAAGGAAATTGAGCACTTCAGTACTTCAAACAGGTTCCTTACTGGCAGGATACACAGGGTTTCAAAGGAAAAAGAGTTCTCTGTGTCAATTGTGAAAGTTGTTATTAAGACAAAAGCTGTCTCTCCCTGAGGTCTCCAGGTTATTTGCCTTTTTCTTGCTTTGTTTCATTTCAACTTCTAGGTTGTTTGCTGCTGCATATGGAGTGTGCTCATTTATGTTTCTCAGTGCCAAGTTTTATTTACTGAGTAGCAGCCTGATTCCAGAAGAAACCCAGTTCCTTTTTCTGTTCACATGTTTGATATAATCAGTGAATGCAGCCTGCATACTGTTTTCTGTCTGTCTCAGTCATTTATATAGATTAAAGCCAGCACAGGTCCAAGTAATGCCATTGTGGGGAGGATTCTCCACAGTGGGGTGGCTTGCTTTACAAGTCCTCTGATTTCACTTTGTTTGTTTGCCTTTTCTAGTTTGTGCATTCACCACTTGCATGTTAATAGATTTGGAGAAGATTCCTCTCCAACATCCCCACAGCTTCATCTGTAACATCAGTCAGTGTTGTTTATTTATTCTCCTCTTAAATGCAATAATTTGTGCTTCATTAAAAGACATCATCCTTAGAGTTTTTTCCCTGGCCAGAAATGCCCTTACAGGATTGTAATACACTAATCTCAATGAATTCCTAAAACATATCTATGTAGATCTTAAAGATATTTTGATGTTATTCTGTTTGGAGATAACTAATATTACTCTTGAAATCTCTATACTATGAACACTTCACATCTTTGAAAGCCTTGCAGCTGTAAGATTCTATTCATTTCAGTTACAATTTCACTATATCAGTAAATATGCTTTTAGTGTCATTTCTTTAAGTTCCTGGTGTCAGATGTTATGGTCTATATTTTCACATGTTTGCCAGATCTTTATGCTTCAAGTGTCTGCCATACTGTTTTCTGTTAAATATTATATAAAACTCAATTTGAAAGAGCTGCATTTGGAAGGAGAATTATTAGCCCAAGTGCCTGTATCAGTGGAACTACTCCCTCCTCCACTGGCAATTCAAAAAGAAGGAATGGATTCACTCCAATCTAAATTGAAGCTGAAAATTCAGTCCTATTGCTAGAGTGGCAAAACTTTCTAATTTCAGAAGAACACATATTTTTTCAAAAGGGCATGCTACTGTGTCTTAACTGTGCTTAGAATAAAAAGGTAGGTATTCAGGCTAAAGACCTGTCTTTGTTCGAGTGATCATCTTTTACTTTGTCATCATTTCCCAGAAATTAACTTGAGTGTGTTAGCACCTTATTTACCTTGACTTTAAATAAAACTGTGACTTCTAAGGCAGTAAAGCAGCAGTACTAAATGATTTGACAGGCACTGGCAAGCTGATTGATGCCTGGTACCACAGAGGTGTGAGGAAACAGATCATATTTGAGCAAGTTATATGCTGGTAGATTTACATGATTTCGAGAGAAATCAGTTCTTGAAACAGTAGTGAAGATGGGTATTTGCATTGCAGAGGAGGAATATTTACATCCATAATTCCTTCTTTTGCTTTGCCCAAACAGAAGGATACCTTACAATGTGCAGAATAGGGACAAAATGTCTGTTGCATGTACTTGGAGTTTAGGGGGGTTAGATAACAGAATGCTGATCTTACCACTGCCATATGAACTAGATAGGTCTGTTCTCATTGAAGATATGTTCCTAAGCATCCTATTCCATGGACATTAAAGTATGGATGAAAACATGGCATCTTTAGAGCCTTGTTGGCTTTCATAGAACATTTTAGGGATTTTCCGGTGTGTAAATTTGAGTGCAGTTCCAAGGATCATCATCCAGACTAAATATCCTTGTGGCAAAAGCAGATAACCTTTCTCTCTATAGACATAGATATATGTTACCTATATAATATATGGAAAAGTACATCTGTAATATGCAAGTAAACCAGAGATTTTATGCTGGCTGTTGTTTTAGGAGTCCCCCAAGGATACCTGACCCTTTACACAAAAATAAACCCACAACATTTTTTTGGACCATCAACAGGCTATCTGGTTCCAACAGAGTTACTAAGAACTAAATCCTGCTTTTAACATGTGAAAACTAAAACCAAAACTGTCACTGTCTGCTCTGAAAAGGGTCAATAATTTATTGCTCTTGGTTAGATCAACCCTTAAGGCATTTCAGTAAATCAAGGCAGGGTCTTTCAGCCAATTATCAAGAAGCTATTCTTTGAAGGCGTATTACAGTGTCTATAAATCTGCAAATGTGGTTCTTAGTCGTTCAGTTAGAACTGTAATCAGTCACCGTACCAGATGAGCTCTGAAGTCAGCAGATCAGTTGCACATTTCCAAGAGGATTTTTTTCTGTCTTATCTTTTCTCTGAAAAACATTTAGAATTTCGCATATTTAAAACATATTCATCTGAGCAGCTGATGTGTCAAATGAACAAAGCCAGGGAAGATAATGAAGTGTAGTTTGGTTGATATTTACTAATCTGTCTTATCCATGCCTGAAGACATCTTTGTATGGAAGCAAAGACATGTTCCTCTTCAGTAAAGAGGTTTTTTGCTGTTACAGACAATGTGTTATATTCCAGAGATTATCAGGAAATGCTGCCAAATCATGTGTTTCATCACTGTCCAGGAGAAAGTGCACTGAATCTCATACAGAAGAAATAATATGCAGGAGTGGCCTACTGGCATAAAAATAGTGTGGTTTAAATGGGAGCTACTTGAGCACCTAGGAGATATCACCGGATGTGTGGATAATTTGAAATAACCTACAAACTTATGTTTCTATAACCAAACCATTAATGAATTTATCAATCCAAGTATGACACTGTTCTATTAATCCAGTCTTGCCTCACGTATAACTCTGGAGGATAACCTTATAAAGATTCAGATGAAGCAGGGACTACCTAAGAATTGCTAGAATCTCTTCAAAGCATTGAAATAAATGCCTAGATGGTGCAATGTGAGTTTTACAAGATGCAATAATTCAAATAATAAATAAAGCAAATTGCAATGCATTCGATAGAATTATGAGGTTGAAATCTTAAGAAATAGCAAATTGTGGTAGCTTAGACGCTGGATCCTCTCAAAAACCCTCAGTAAGATTCAGATGACACCAAACTAGGTGTGGCAGTTGACATGCTGGGAGACAGAGCTACTTTTCAGACAGATCTAGAGAGGCTAGAGAAATCGATGACAGAAATCTATGAAGTTCATTGAAGACATGAGTGAAGTCTTGCATCCAGTTTTGGGATCTCCATTACAAGAATGACATTTACAGATTGGATCAGGTCCTGTGGGGGGCCACCAGGAAGTTCATGGAGCCAGAGCACATGATGCATAAGGAGAGGCTGAGAGAGCTGGCCTAGCTTAGCTTGAAAGAGAGATAGTTCAGGGCAATCTTCTTGTCTGCAACTACCTAATGGGACAGTATAGAGAAGGTGAAATTAGTCTCCTCAGAGGTAGCCAGTGAAAAAATGTGAAGTGATGGACACAAGTTGTAATGAAGGATATTCTGATTGCATATGAGGAAAACATTCTATGTTCTTTATAGCAAGGGCAATCAAACATTGGAAGAAGGGTTCAGAGAGGCTGTTAGATTGTCATCCTTACCCTGATTTGAGCAGAGGATAATACCATGTGACATCCAGGGGTCACTTTGAACCTAATCCAGTCTGTGATTTCTTGTTTCTCAGAAGGGCTGCACTGGCCCCTCTTGTAGGAGCAGCCTTCTGTTGTTACTGTGTTTGCCAACTGTTTGTTGGAGACGGAATCCTTGAAGGCTTCCTCAGGTTGTTGTCCTACTTTCAAGTACCAACGCATCAGTTGGTGTCACTGGGCTCTTTTCAGTAGAATGTTTTTTGGTTCAGGTTTTTCGTGTTTTTTTGTTGGGTTTTTTTTTTTTTTTTTTCATATTCCTTGTCAGCCTTTCTTTGGAATTTTATCCTCATGGGCAAAAGACAGAAAGGAGAACTTCATGATCTTGGGGCACAAGGCACTTATAATTCAGACTGCTTGTGTGATGCTGAGGTAGTTAATGGGACTGAGATTTCCAAGTGATGAGTTATTTTAGGCTACTTTTATGTAATCATAAAAGTGATCAGCCCTGACTTCTGGCCTACTGAAGAATTTGAATTCTTTCAGATGTTCAAAGCTGTTCAAAGCTGGGCTCCCTATAATACCAAACCTTCCAAAACATCATTGGCCACTTTGAAAAATCCTTCTTTAATTTCCTGGTTTCTTCTGAATAATAGAAAAGGTAGAGAGATTGGTTTTTGTTCCTTACCCCCCTTCCCTCTTTTCTTAACTTGTGTTACATTTTGTGAGCCAGGAAAATCATATATTTCTACACTATGTCCCAATTACAAAATTTGGACTTCATCAGTAGTGGATCAGCTCCAGAGAGGGAATGAGAGTAATAGAAGAGACAAATCAGCATGGGAAAATCTCTCCTCCTTCCCATTCTCCAGGGACAGGTTCCAAAACACATGGCTTTTGGCTGTCAGCTTGCTTTTGGCATCTGTACTCCAGCTGAGAGCTTGTTCAGCCTTGCATGCTTTGATGCAGTAACAACACAACCCACATTTCTGCTGATTAATCATTCGGTCATTCTGTATCTTAACCAGCTGTGATCATGAGCTATTTTTCCTTCCAAAGGTTAGGAATATCACTGTTCATCATCTTCATATTCTTTACTTCCCCTGTATATGGCTGAAGGGTCTAATCTAAGCAGGTGTTGAGGGTCCACACCCCTACCGAAGGCAGGGAGGGGTGCAGATGTCTGTCCCCACTCAAAATCAAATATTATCCCCCTATACTTCAAAGATCATAACAAACAGCTGTTTAATTCAGCTCATGAGGAGTTATGCTGTTAGTCCAAATTTGTCCTAGGGGTAGGAGTCCCCATATCTATATATCTAATTTGTGCTTTAGTTTTGGCATTTGGGGGCTGCAAACCACTGCTAGCAGATGGAAAATGTCAACCAAGTGCACTTCCTTTGTGACTCACACACACTCTGGAGCATGTCACAAGTAAACTGTCCACAGAATATGTATCTTAAATAAAGGAAGATTGTGCTGATAAACTGTTGTAGCTTTTCTGATTTCTTTAGAGCCATTTCAGCAACTCCAGCTACTTGTTTTAGTCACTGAGCTGGAAACTACTGGCAGTGTTACTTTAAAACAGAGAAGTTCAAGCTTCCTCCCTGGAAATGACAGTGTGGTCTTCAAGTAATACCACTTGCAGCCAAATAGATGCTAATGCACAATTAAGTTTTTCCAGTGATTCATTGGAAATCACATAATAATGAATGAACCCTCGAACAGGCAGTAGTATTTTTCTTTTTAACGAAAACACCCAGTATGTGTCATCTCTTTTTTCTTGTATTGAGAACAATGGCCTTTATTCTTCATGAATGCACAGGTTATTTTTTTCTCTCTATTTTTGTCCAACGTGACTGGTCTAGGTTTTGCAAAAGGAGTCAATTAAATTATTCTTCTAGAGAGAAGCAGTCTGTAAGACCATAAATTAAATAAAACTACTTAGTACGTCCTGGGAGCAAAGCAGAAAAGCATGTGTGAAAACACTCTGTCCATCACAGAGCATCTATAAAGAACTTTGCTTCTAGTCAACCCTCATATGAACAATATTTTCCACTTAAAAGAACAGAAACATGGGCTTCACTGAATGTCATTTACTTGGAAAATTTGTTTAATACTTTGCCTAGTTTTAGTAACTTCCATGGGAGCATGATTTTCTTTCCGGTTTTTCATACTGTGAGAGAGATTCTTTTCATGTTAAAGAAGCAGTGATACAGGAGGGTAGCTAAATTAGCTGAAGATATTGATGATACAGTACTGTCATTAAACTGGTAGATAGGTCAGGGAGGGGTGACCATGGAATTGAGAGGAGATGCAAAGGAGGAGATCAAAAAATGCAGATTCCATTCTACCTTACATGTGGAATTACACTGTATTTGTGCTTCGCAGTATTCAGATGGCATGCTGCAAAGATGGCAATTGCTGACCACCCAGGTCAAGACCCAACCTAGGCTGAGATATCAGCTCTGATGACAAGAACATCTGAATGTGTCTTGGAGAGACCACATAACCGGTGGATGTTAATACTGCTCAGTTTTCTAAAGCAGAGACATTTCCATGCTGAATAGGAAGCCCTCCATGCCTGCTAAGGCTGGAAGATCCACATCCTGCCATGGACACTGTTGGAACAGTTGGAAAGAGTCCAGAGAAGGGCCACAAGGAGGATCAGGGGACTGGAGAACCTCCCGTATGAAGATAGGATGAGAAAGTTGGGGCTGTTCAGCCTGAAGAATAGAAGGCTGCGTGGAGACCTCAGAGCAGCCTTCCAGTATCTGAAGGGGGCCTGTAAGGATACTGGGGAGGGACTCTTTTTTAGGGACTGTAGTGATAAGACAAGGGGTAATGGGTTCAAACTTAAACAGATAAAGTTTAGATTGGATGTAAAGAGGAAGTTCTTTACTGTGCAGGTGGTGAGGCACTGGAATATGTTGCTCAGGGAAGTTGTGAATGCTCCATCCCTGGCGGTGTTCAAGTCCAGGTTGGACAGAGCCTTGGGTTATATGGTTTAATGTGAGGTGTCCCTGCCCATGGCAGAGGGGCTGGAACTAGATGATCTTAAGGTCCTTTGTAACACTAACTCTTCTATGATTCTGTCACCTTCCCTAAGAATGAGCAATAAAAAGCTAAATTGTGACCCTTGTCTCTTTAATAACCCTTAGTGATTTGTTAGCAAAATAACTCTTTAATAACTCTTAGAGATTTGTTAGCAACCCAAACCATTTTGGAAGACATAGCCATGGCTATATAGGCCTTGGCAAGGGTTTGGAAAGATACTTAGTTCTTTCATCTCCCTGAGAGAAAATAAATTTGTCAAGAACATTAAAGCACCAACTTTAACTTTTAGTCAATATTCTAATATTTGCTGTCTGTCATATCAGTGAAACTGCAGGAAAAAACATCCCTTTTTGCATAGCTGTCTTCAGATAGTCTTCCTTAGATGGCTCTTGAGAGATCAGAGTCAGCATTCTGGGATTTTGTGGAACCATAGACACAAAAAAAAATGACCATAAAGAAATGAACAGCCCGGACAGGTGGAGGACAGGACAGAGGTGCAGACTGTTACTCAGCTCAAGACAGCCACCTTTTCCGCTTCCCATGATTTTTTTGCTGTTATTTTGTCAGAAGGGAAGAGGCAGAAAAGTAGAATGAAGAAAGGCACGTAAAGCATCCTGCATAAGGGAAGATGTCAGCAGTGTAAACCTCTTGCAAATCTGGGTTTAGACGGCTCTCATTTTCCAGAAGTGTTTCTTCTATTCATTTCAAACAAGCTGTACATAACTATACATTTCTAAAGTGCAGATCCTGCTCCTAGCTATGCTTGCATCTAGGTACTTGTGACTTATATTTTGTTTTTATGACTTGTTCTATTTGTGAGCACTTGCCCATCTATTAGGGTGCTTCTGGCAGTGGTGAGTGTGCTAAAAATATCTGGAACTAACTATTAGGACTAAAATATCTGGAATTAACTATTCTTGAAAAAAAAGGCTTTTGAGGAAGGCTTGGAGTCTACATTTGACAAAGTTCAATGTAATATTTTATAACATTTGAATGGTTTTCTATTTAATTTCTTGTCTTTAGACAATCCACTTCAGATACATTGATCGCATATTCCCATTCAGTCTGTCTGGAATGTAGATCAGTAAAACAATGTATTATGGATATACATTATTTTTATTGATGTAAAGAATATAGTTTGCTAGGACAGGGCTAATTCTGGATAGATAGTATGGAAACTGGGCCTTCTCAGCTCTAGTATATGAGCTTACAACATTTAGTTGTCTCTAAGGGAAAGAACAAGACGGCAGTGTCTGTGATTTGCAGCAGAGAATGTTTCTGGAAACATGGTACTGAAAAGATATAACCATAGAGACAGTACCACATAAGCTTATGTTGCTTAAGAAATCTGTAGGTATTTCTTTCACAGAAATACTTAAGTCTAGAGTACTGATGCTCAGTGGTGCTTCAGAGATCATACAGGGACTTTCAGATTCATGCTGTTTCTACCTTTCAGTGATTCACAGAAGGAGAGTATCCATCTCAGCATAGAATCACAGAGTGGACTTTTTTCCTAATAGCAAATTGAGAAAATGTGCTTTGAAATGTATCCTAGGGTGTACATGTGCTTTTGCTTCATCAGAAACCTCCATCCCTTATGCTGGGTGCTGTTTGGGGTTTTTTTCCTAGCCCTGAGGAAAGCATCTGCTATTGTTGTGAAAGACTATGGTGGCTTGGAGGAGAGATGGACTATCATCCTCCATTTTAGAGAAGCATTCACAGATGCAAAATTCCACAGTATTTTCAGTGAGAGATGTAGGTGTATGGGTTGTTTTTTTTTTATTTCATATTTTAGGTAGAAGAAACAACAACAGTCTTCACTGTAAAGATAGATGGAATTCATATTGTTGTAAAGCCAGATGGACTTTAAAACTCTCTCCTATTCATTTCACGGTACCTTCTTCAGACATACTTTAAACATCCCATTAGAGAGTAAATAAAGACTCGTGAAATGGAAAAAGCACTGTTAAAACAAGAAAAAAAAAGTACATAATACTAAAAAGGACCAAGATATCCCCACTGGACTTTCATAAGTAATAGAACCATAGAATAGTTACCGTTGCAAAGGACCTTAAGATCATCTAGTTCCAACCCCCCTGCCATGGGCAGAGACACTTCACACTAAACCATGTCACCCAAGGCTATGTCCAGCCTTGAAAACCACCAGCAATGGAGCATTCACAACTTCCCTGGGCAACCCATTTCAGTGCCTCACCACCTGCACAGTAAAGAATTTCCTCCTTACATCCAATCTAAACTTCCTCCTTTTAAGTTTAAACCAGTTACCCCTTGTCCTATCACTGCAGTCCCTATCAAAGAGTTCCTCCCCAGAATCCCTATAGGCCCCCTTCAGATGTTGGAAGGCTGCTATGAGGTCTCCACGCAGCCTTCTCTTCTCCAGGCTGAACAGCCCCAACTTTCTCAT
>JAOEHX010039069.1:0-14523 GCA_025448015.1 Bolborhynchus lineola | reverse complement strand
AGATGTCAGTTGTGAAAAATGTCAATCAAGAACATTTCAGAAAGAGTTTCTTAAAGTTTCTCTAGAGGAGAGAAATAAATAAATAAATAAATAAATAAAAGATTGAGATGGAGAGCAGCAGCAATCATTTTAAAGCTTTTATCACCCCAGAAATGCTGATTGCTATCATATTTGGTCTCAGTCAAAAGCTAGTAATGAGCTACACAGATTTATCCATTTAAATGTCTAGATCAAGTATTTTGGCAACATCAAAATTTATCTAAAATATATTTCAGATACTTCACATTGAGCAGTGAAGGCAAAGTCACAAAGATAAGGCAGTGTTGCTCCTTTCTGTGACACCAAGATATGAATCAACATACCTAACAGAAATGATAATTTCTGATCTGATATTTTATCTCCAAAGAGATAAGACTGTTGAATTGGGATGTCTCGTAGCACCTCCTGAATAAATTGGAAGTGTTTAAAGAACTGGAGAAGTGAAGACAGACGGAAGAGAGATAAAATCACTTTGGACTTCCTGGAAACCCCAAAATGATATTAATTCATACTTCAAAGACAAAGAGTTCTTACTGATAAATTCAAACTAAGAAAATTCAATCTGAGACATGCATACACTTTGTATGTTAGGAACATTTCAACAAAAAGGATTATAAAGTGAAAAGAATAATGTCATATTTCAAATTTAATGTTGATGAAAATGAATTTAGTATTTAATTACTTTCAGCCTTCATTAACATTTTGAATTATGCTGTATATTTTGGATATTCTAAATTGTATTATTTTTTTTAACATTAACCAAACCATTGTAATCAGAGAGTGACTGACAGTATGTTCTTCATTCAACAGTATAAACAGACTAGAAAATTCCATACTCAGACATCCTGGGTGTAATTCAAGTACCTAAACAGTGGCAGCTAGTGTCACAGTTTTCTTACTGGCCTCCCATAGCACTCAAGAAAATCACGAGATCACAAATATCCTGTTTGTCCTTGATTGCTTCTGCCAGCTCCCTGTTGATGTCTTGGATGCCATGGCCCTTTAAGATTGCACTAAATGCTGTCAAAATTGCTGAAACTGTAATTTTTCTGCTCACCTTCAAAAAAACAATTTCAGAAATTGGGCCAAGAAAAGTGCCCCGAAGGTTAAAGGAATATAGGGCTTTGCTGGCTGCTGAAAGGCTGCTGCTAGTTGCCTTGTTCTGACTTGTGCTCTCAGGGATAGGTAGAAGCTTCTTCTGAAGAAGATGATGGCTCCTTCTTGAGGGTCTACTACATATGGTCAAGTGAGAGAATCTTTCAACAAATGTGACAGGCAATACAAGAAATCTCATCAAGAAGGCACATAAGCAATCAGAAGCATAGCAGACACAACTTATATCTCAAGTAGTAAAACAAAAGAAAAAGAGAAGAAAAAAATTTCATATACAGCCAATTATGGCTGTGTGGTTTCTGATGCAATTGAAAAACTTGCTGAAAGTTTCTAGACTATAAGGATGATTAACAAGAAGCTTATAAAGATATTTTAGTGTTTTACAGTTTCCTTTAGAAATGCTGTGCAACTAGATCCAGCTCAAAACTTTAAGTCAGCCAAAACAGTAACTGGTTTTGTGTCTAAAAAATTTGTTTGTTTTCTGTAGCATTTTACCTTTTAAGAGAATCCTAACCTCACACTCTCCTTGCTCTTACTGTTTACATTTATCTGTATGAATAAGAATGCAGGATATCTACAACCTTGTACTTTGTAATGTTGGTGTGAATCCACCAAATATTGTATGCCTATGCATCACTACTAATTGAGTTTGTAATAAAAATATCATAGCTCTAATTGCTACTAAAATTCTTTGTCATGCAGTTTATATGCCTCATTAAAGTGCGATGATACTTTCACAAATTACCTGAGTAATGAAATAGAGGGTATACCAGATGAAACTAGACTAGGAGGGGCTGCAAATGCACTGGGAAACATGATCAGAATACAAAGCAGCATTAAGAAATTGAAAATGTAAACCAGAATTGATCTGATAAGGACAACTGCAAGGTTCCTCACTGTAAACAGAAGTAATATCTGAACCAATACAGGTCATCTGCACTATCAAATCAGAGTAAAAGTAGGTTGTAGGGGACCACAAGCTAAACTTAGGATTGGCTAATATTATGTCTATGAACTATATTTATGTACAGTACTATTAATTGTAATCATACCACAATGAATAAACAAGAGCATAGTTTGCAAACCGTTATACTTTTTTTCTGGCATCATTAAGTCCTCTTAGGGAGATTTGTAATCAGTTGCAGCTATTGCATTTAATGGAAGCTGTAAACCAGGTGAAAGTTGATCAGGTATCTGAAGTCTTTCTAATATTCATCAAAAGTCTGAAGAGGTAGAACTTTGGAGACAAATGAATGCATGAAAATTGAAATGCTTAGCCTGAAGGAGAAAGGAATTAATTTAAATAATACTTCATTAACCGTATAAAAAAAAAAAAAAAAAAAAAAAAGAATGAAAAAATTGCAGAAAGAAGGCATGAGATTAGGAAATATTTCCAATGGTGAGGATTATAAGGCATGGAAATAGATTGCCTAGGAATATCTATCACTGAAGCCTTTAAGAAAAGGTTAAACAAAAATGTTTGTCAGGAGGAATGCTTAAACTATCTTGGAGCATACTGAAAGACAAAATGATTTCTTAAGATCCATGCAATGATAATTGTCAGGTCTGAGTCAAAATTGCTTCTGCCATAATGATTTATTAATACAACAATTTACAGCCCAAATATATTACAACTGAAAGATACACAGAGGGAAGACAATAAAAAAAAATAATGGCATGTATATATATTTAATAGATGCATATATGGAGTACTTAAAAAGATTTCCTTATTTTTCCAATTTAATGTTGTCATCTTTTTTCCTACTTCACCTGATCTAACAAAAAATATTTACTTTTTATTAATGAATTACAAGGATAGAAAAGAGAACTAAGAAGTAAGAAGTTCTGAATATATAACAGAAGTGATTGCTGAAAATTATGCATCTATAAGTAGTCCTTAAAGTTATTTGTTTCTCTTTTAACTCAAGATGAACGCATGGTAGAAGAGATTAGCAATTAAAGATGTAGTAGAAAAGGAATCTAAAAGTTACATATACAGAGGGCATATTAATCCCCAGAGTAAATTAACAGCTCTTTTAAAACTCATTTTTTTGAGCTATACTTGTATGCAATACATATTCCTAGTTCTTGTGGTCTTGCTCATCTTCCAAAATCACTTTGTTTACAAAATATTCCTAGCTCTTGCTGCAACAGTATTGGGTGGGATAGCTGGGAAAGGGGTATGACCCATGTTACTGACCTAACTGCTCATAGAAGAAAATTTCTGTAGTCGCATAAGATAATAACTAACCAGACAGAAAATCTATCCAAGAAAAGTTTAAAATGTTTTCTATTCACAAAGAGAAAAAGCAGTTTTCTGCTGTCAATTTGCATTGTAGCAAAGCTGAGGCAATATCTAGCTGCTGTTGCAAGCTGTCTGGTTTTGCTTCTTCCATAAGCTCCTTCCACATGGCTTGTGACAGTCCTCATGCTGATGTTTCCTCAGCATGCTCATATATAATGGTAGAGCTAACCCAGCAGAAATCAGAGTCCTTTAGAGACCCAGCTGTTTAGTACTGCTTTACCTCCCTGTTCATTGAAATGCCTGCCACATGCCAGTGCTAATAGTAAATTAAGGATAAAAATGTACAAGGGGGTAATTCCTTGAGCATCAGCTTAAAGAAAACCTCAGGGTAAATGAAGGACTAATTTTTAATGCAATGGACTGGTTAATATTAAATTTGTATCTTTATTTTTTGTTTCATTTCTTAGATTTAACCCAAATTTTGGGAGATATCTAGATGCATTTGGGATACTGAACATGTACAATTTTTTTCTAAACTCAGTATAATCAGCTAAGGGGAGATTGAATCTGCAGCCTGCTAGAGCCAAGCCTGCTGCAGCTGTGTGCCCCAGGTCCAGCCAGCAGTAAAGCTGAACACGTATTATCATTAGGTCCACAGACAAATATATGCATGCCACATATTTGTATATGCACGAACTGGCCACGCAGATCAATGGAGACAGACAGAATTAGCACTCATATCAGCACAAACAGCACCAATGGTCTCGTCTTGTTCTCCTCTCTGATGGATTAGGATGAAGGTCCATTAGTGGGAAATATATATATGTACTGTGTGGATCCCTGCAGAAGAGGGAGTCAGACACTCAATCCACCCACAACAGTTGCCCCTGGATACCTGTCTCTCCAATTGTTGGCATGTGGGCATATAAGCCCCAGTGGCTGCAGCTTCTCATCAACTGCTATTAGAGATCTCCTTAGTCCAGCATCCTCTGCCATCCTGCACCAACCTTCCGCAAGAACACACACTTCTGGATCCTCACTCTCCCCATGTGCCTTATCCCTAGAGACACCTACACACACAGAAACATACATGCACATGCAAGCAGGTCATGGTTCTTCCCCAGGCTCTATGGTCTCCACAGTCAGTATCTGCGATGCCCCAGGCCTCCAAAGGCCAGCTGCTCCTGTGATGTCTGATAGACGCACAGTCCCCCTGCTGGCTCCTGGACTATGTCACTAATTTACCAGCTCACGAAGCTGGATCTTGTGCTGCTTTTGGCTTTGTAGGCAAGGGAGGTTTTTGTTTGGTTTTGGGTTTGGTTGGTTGGTTGGATTTTTAGTTTTTTTTTTTTTTTTAAATGCAGTATAATTCATTACCAGGAAAGACTGCCATTGAACAAGTCTGGTAGAAAAAGAATTATTCAATTTTGTTAAAATCTTCTATTTTTTGTTTTATTTTCCCCTGGATGCGGAGTATTCACATGAGAGCTGTCAAATGAAAAAACACCAGGAAGGGAACTCTGCTGCCATTAAGGTATTGATTAAGGATACAAAAGATACAAGTTTAAATATATATTTAGGAAAATAATGTGAATCTGTCTCCTGAATATCTGATACAAAAGTCCAAATCCAAGGTGTAGGGCTACATTCCATCAGAAATTCTATCTTAGTTGCAAGAAACACTTCAAATGAAATTTTCTTTGGAACAATCATGGCTCTGCAAAATATATTTTCTAGAAAAGTAAGTTCCATTACTCATTCCTAAATAAATACCTTTCTATAGGCCAAATTACTGATCTCTTCTGCTCCGTCTGTGAATCATATTAGTTTGTTTTGGATTTTTTGTAACCATGAATCATTCTCTTTAAATGACTTAATGGGTTTAGCTTTTGGGGTGCAGTAATTCTGTGCGATGCAGTAATTCTGTGTGATGATCCTCCTATGTTGCTAAAAATTATACCAATCTTTGTGCTGTTTTTTTTTTCTATTTTACGTTTTAAACTGACTATTGAGATTTATGAAAGGCAAATAATGACTCTACATGTTCTGCAATCCTCAGATGACTGAGTCACTCTCAATTTGCTCTTACAGTGAGATTTATACAAGAAATAGCAAACTAATGAAATTTGTGCGATTTTTTTTGTTTGTTTTTGATTTTTTTTTTTCATGTTTTACTACATGCTTTATTTCTTTTCTAAGTTGGAACTGCCATTCCTATTTATATATGTTAAGCCAAGCAGTATTATCAAAAACTTTTCTTGGAATAATTCTTTAATTTTTCTTTACTATACATGCTTTGAATATTTGCTGAAGTCTGGGTTGTTTGTTTTTTTTTTTTTCCCATTCTTTGAAAAGTCTCTAAGTATTTCCATGAAGGTTGCATGAAACCAACTGGCACTGTATATTTTTAAATTAAAATTTGCAATAAAATACTCCTTTACAATGGATAGTAGTTGCTTAAACTCCCAAAAATTATTATCTCGAAAGGAGACAAAAACCACCTTAAAATCAAAATCAATACTTCATATTTTTCCTGTTTGATTGTTTATCTCAATACTTTTGAGCTTTTTATTTTCAGATCACCTTAAAGCTACTGTATTTGTTCATATTCTCACTATTGACGTTAGGTTTTTTTACCTTAAAATTAGTGTTTCGGGCACTCACAACTGCTCTAAAACTGCAGGCATCCAATGATGACTGCTAGTCAGGTGAAGACTTTATTACATGTATGTGTAACTGTACGCGTTCTTAATTTGTATCACAGAATCTGAATCAGTCTGCAGAAACCTTAGTCCCTCTGGATTTTCATATCATTCTGGCCTGTTGATATGAAAAATATTATCAAAGTGGGAGTTGCTTGTTGTCGTACCCAGCACCAGTATCTTCTGCTGTAGGACTGGGGGAAACATGTAAGCAGGCAAGGCATGCTGAAGACTAAGCTGAAGATGCTTTGTCAAGTCCATTTCACAGACTGTGATAGTTGCAATGCTCAACAGTTTCATGTGGTGCTGGCAAGATGTCAGAATGACTGGCATACAATTCTACACTTGGTTTGGCAATTCTGTGATTACAGCTCTTTTAATTAATTTTCCAAGTTTTGGGCTAGCAAATTGCAACTTGCATGATACATGTTATGCATTACCAAATCCTCCCTTTTGAAAGTTTCCAATGAAAACAGTATTGTGATGAGTTGGTAATGTCTCAAAATGAAATATATGTTAAAGCACTGATTTAATTAATTTATTTTCGATTTTTGATAACCCAGGGAAGGGAAGGGAAAGGAAGGAAAGGGAAGGTGAGGTGAGGCAAGGCGAGGCAAGGCAAGGCGAGGCAAAGCAAGGCAAGTCAAGGCAAGGCAAGGCAAGACAAAGGCAAGGCAAAGGCAAGGCAAGACAAGACAAGGCAAGAATTTAAATGGAAAGAATTTAGGTATTATGTTGTTTATTTTTTTTCCCTTGAGGACACTAGAAATTAAATAGAAAAATTTAGGAAAAAAAATCAGCGTCCTACCTGGTGCAACTTGAGAGGCAAGGCAAAAAAGCAGGTGCCCAGCCTATTCCCAGCTGTACAGCAGAGAAACAGGAAGCCAAATGGTTGATATTTACCACTAAAATACATTGTTGAAGACACAGATATCCTACCTCTCTGTAGATTCACAGATCTGTCCCATCAATGATTCCTTCTTTTAATGGTCTTACACATGCAGCAGCAATGTGAAGTGTTGTAAAGACTCTGTTACCACTTTAACAAGCCTCATTTCTGATGAATGTTTTCTGTTGTTAGTCTTGGGGGGGGAGTTGGGGAAGCAACACAGTCAACAAAATAAACAAAATAATAATTCTTTTCTCAGAGTAGGTCTTATACTTTGCTCTAAATATGGGATAGAAAGAATCCTAAGTACTGTATTGCTACTTAGTAAATGAGCATTAATCATCACATACACTGAGCACAGGTTCCATAGAAAAATATTATATTGCTATGCAATGAAAATCTGTTTCTTAAACATAAGCACATTGGAGTTCAAGTAAGGTTTCTAAAGCATCCATATTCCTGGCATTTCCTGAAGCATGAGCTTTTGATTTTTGAAGCTTAAAATAATATTCGCAGTACACGTATACATTCTCTCTATCACAAACACATATTTGCGTGCATATATAACAAGGAAAAAATATCACCATCAGAACGAGACATAAACAAAAACATTTTTCGCTGGGTTTTTTTTTTTTTTTTTCGCTTGGTTTTTGCGGGTTTTTTTGATAGAATCATGTAGTCAGATAACTGTGCCTTATACTTCATCTTTGAGTGTCTCTGTCCTGGTATTCCAGAAAGTCTAGCTCAGGACAGGCTCTGCTAGAGTGGATTGAATGTCTTGTACTTCAGAATTTTTCCACAGACAGAATAAAAGTCAAAGAGAAAAATTTTCAGGTCACTAAATAGATGACATTTTCAATAAAATATCTATCCATAATGTTTCAATCTTGAAGGCTTTTAGGTCTCTAAACAGTAGAGAATCTCTGAGTTTAGATAGGAAGAGAATATTTGGTATCCCTAAGATATTACAGATCTTGTTGGAAGCCAAAATAATGTTTAGAAGAAAAAAAAGAAAAAAAAAAAAAGTTTTCTGGAATTACAGAAATGCCAGTCTGTAAATCTATTTAGAAAAGTAGAATTTTGCCAAGTGCCAAGTACCTTTTGAAAGTATCTGGTCACTGCTGCTCTGAACGTCATGGAGCTGAACATTAAACTTATTCAATAAAGTAATCTTTGTATAATTCTTTAGATAATGTAGTATGTTGTCAGTTTTTCAAACCTAACAGAGTCTGAAAAAAACAATAATGGCAAACTAAAATTCCAACAGGAAGACACGCTCTTGTTGCAGTAAAGTGCTTGAGTTAACAATTGAGTTATAACGGAATGATCACATTATCACAGTGGTTAGTCACCATATAGTGAGTTTTAGTTGTATTAGGTAGTGCATTGTAGTACTTCATGATGCAAACTGAGAGGAAAACATTCCTTTGGAGAAAAACATTCTCACCCAAATATAACCTTTAGTAAAATTAATAAATAATATCATGTGCAGTTTGGGGAATAATGGGTAAGTGTACACTGAGCAGCAGTAGAATGGTTTAACCCCAGCCAACATCTAAGTACCACATGGGTGTGTGCTCACTCCTCGTCTTCACGGGATGGGGAAAAGAATCAGAAAAAGGTAAAAACAATGTGTAGAGGCAGGAAAACTTTAATAATTAAAATAAAGTACAACATAATAACGGTAATGAAAAGAGAGATTTTGAAAAGAGAGAAATAAAACCCAAGGAAGACAAGAAATGCACAATACAATTGCTCATCACCTGCTGACCAATACCCAGCCTGGCCCTAAGCAGCAACTGGCCACTCTAACCAACTTTCACCCAGTTTATACACCGGGCATGACATGCTAAGGTATGGAATATCCCTTTGGCTAGTTCAAGTGTCCTCTGTCTGCTTCTTCCTGGCTTCTTGTGCCCCTCCTCACTGGCAGAGCATGGGAAACTGAAAAATCTTTGATTCAGAATTTCTTCAGGTGTTCAACCATATGACTCAGAGAGAGATGTCTACAACTAACAACTTAGGAAGTACTACAACTGGCAAAATATTCAAGTCCATCACCTTACAACTTAGGATAGTTACTGACTTCTATATATGCAAATCAAAATTGTGTAATTGCATTTACATATGTGTATAATAGAAAATTTGGTAGTACACTGCCCATTCACCACTGCTCATTCACCTGAGCAGTGATATTTTAGGTACTACAAAAACATCTCAAATTTTACTCATGTCTGAAATCCAAGCTGAGTTTGGGCTGGCACAATTCAAAATAAAGATATCTCTGCTTCAGGTGAGATGTTTCTGCTACTTGACCTGTAGAAAAAACATTGGGCAAAGGAGGGTGAGATGTGTGGGGTAGGGGTTGTGGTATGTGTCAAATAAGGATCTTACTTGTTCTGCAGATGACTTTTCTTACAGTCATGTTATCGATCGGGCAGATGCCGGGGACACAGCAGGGATCCTGCTCCACCGAAGCGGGGGATGCTTTCCTGTGTTGTTTGCCCTGAGGCTGTGAAGATCAACTGCCCGCCAGCAAACTGCCCGCCAGCAAAACAACTGCCCAGAGACAGCAGCACAAACACTGAGGCGTCTGCTAGAGCACGGCATGAACTCGTTCTGGGGCTCAACAGAGCTCCTGCGGATGAGCCTCACCTGTGGGAGGGAACCAGAAGAGCCTGATCCTATAAACAAGCAAAACTGTCCTGCAGCCGTATGGCGTGTGCTTCTCCACCTTGGACTCCAGCTGGTTCACTGACGGAGAGGACCGCAATTGAGAGGATTTCCATCTGCTGACTGAGATCCACCACTGTCTCTGGATCCAAGAGGTGATGATCCTATTTCTCTGGTTTGAGCTTTAATGAAGGAGACAAAGACCTTTAAATCTACAAAGAGATATCCTATTTTATTGTCTGACATGATCCCTATATTAACCACAATAATCGAGTATGTCACAGTAATTACATATACGACAAATGTATTATTCAGTCTTTTAGGCTTATGTACCAGCCAGAACTTGCATACCGTCTGCATACATACATATACATATGTATGTTATAAAAAAGGTATTCTGCATTTAATTCCACATCATATATACAATGCTATTACTTGCTTGTGTATCCAAGAAAATAAATATAACTGAAAATTGTTACTGAGCAAACTTGTTTGCTTTTTCTCATATTTTTTTTCTTACTATATAATGCCTCCTATTCCATGCATTCTCTTAGATGAGGCTTGCAAATTAAATATGACTATAAAAGCAAATTATGTGGATTTCTGATTTCTATCACAAATAAATTTCTAACAAATAGCTATTGTAAAATCCAATACAAATAATAATATTTACACATAAGAAAATTGATTGGAATGACAACAGATTTTTTTGTTTTCTGTCAGTGTCCTCAGCTAAAGAAACAAACAGATTGGACAGACCATTTCCAGTTTTTATGGACCCAAAGTAGAATCCCTGTGTTTGTGAGTGTGTACACAGAAACCTTGGGAAAGTGGGTATCATAGGTATTCAGATTTGCTTTCTTTGGACTTTCAAAATGGCATACAATGAACTGATGCCATCTACATGTCTTCCCTTTGACACATTTTTTAATGGACAGTGGGTGAAATGATAATACTTGTTCATATTAATCCATTCCTTGTATTTCAGCATTTTATTGGAAACCTGGGTCATCGCAAATTTTCTAGATTGACTGTACAAGAAGCTACGGTGTGTCAGCAGTGAATAAAGTCATATGGTTCCTTCATCACTGCCTGGAACTAAAATGCAATGGTAAATACTATGCCTAAATTCAGCTCCTAGAATGAACGTAAGTTTAAGAATCAGAAACTCTGAATATTAATTATAAATACAACACATTTTTGTTGTTTCTCCTAGGTTGCTTAACAGCTATTAAATTAAAATATATAAAGAAAGGACTGTCTGGTACAATTAATAACATTTTGGAACAATACTGAAATATTTTAGATACTGTTCTTTTAATTTTTTGTCATCTGTGAAGGCAGAAGGCTTAATATCCATCTTAAAATAATGTTCTGAGGTAGTCTTATTTGCCTGATCATTGTGCTACTAATACTACTGTGAACATCAATAATTTTTATCTATGAAGAAAAACTCTGATTTTCGTTATATTTGAGCACCACCCGAAGTTCTGAAATAAATTTTCTATGTTTAGTATAAATTGAATACTCTTTCTTTACAGAAAGCATGTTTAAAGATGAATTTGTAATGTACAACAATTTCTAAGTTGTTTTTTTTTTTTGACTTTAGAGCTTTTCAGTAAGATCCTACAAAATTGTATGAGCTTTCTCTGTTCATTAATGTAATAAAAATGCATAACACTGACAAGTGAAACCTGTCAAAACCATAGAGTCAGAAAATAGAAGGCTGAACCCGTATTGACTGTGGAATAGCAACAATGATGATGTTAAAATTCTACAAGTACTTGCAGAAATATAATGTCATAGACTGACTCAACTTACCCCCCCCACCCTAGTATTCTGTAGAAACCAGTATATAAATGCTGCTAGAAAAGTTACTAATCTCATTTCTTTTAAATATCAGTACACCTTGGGTATATTTAGCTATATTATTACTTATTCTTGTACCTGCAATTTAAAAAGTGAAACAATACCCAAGTCATCTGGGCTACTGGTATTTTATAACAAAATACTGTAATTGTTGGTAAATTCGCTTTTTTTTTTTTTTTTTTTAATAAGTGTGTTCAAAAAACAAATTAATCCAATTGCACACTGCTTTTCAACTGGCATGTTCCACTTTGATTTCAAATATACACATCAATCAGGAATGGATAATGGAAAAAGATATGCACTAGTGAGATTCAGAGCAGCCTCTGTCAAAAGCCTTTCCTATGCTTGGGCTGATCCAAAGACTGACGAAGTAATTGAAGAACAGTTTGAGATATTATTGAACTTTGGGTCAGCCACTACAGCTGCTAAATGAACAGTGGATTTTACATAAAAGCTGGAATAAGACCTTTAAAAATTATTTACATAGTTGTATTCTAAATATAAACACTAATTATTGGTCTAGATTTTCAGAAGTGAAGAACAGTGGAAATATTTTGGTAAGCAATGTATCACATCTATCATACATTTACAGTTAATATTATTCATAGAACTTATTACTTGAAATATTTTGTACCGTTCTTTGTATGAATTATGGACAAACACACACAAGTTATTTGGCCAGCAGCATAAAATAAGTGAATCACAGACATGTATTTGTCATAGATTACAAAAGAAAAATATAGTAAATTATTTAGAAAATATGTCTGAGCATGATTCAAGCCCAAACTGCTACCTGCTCACACATTATTTTGTTTACTTTAGGTATTTGAAACCCTATTTCAAAGGCTAAAATAATCATATATAATTTTCAATATACAAGGCTATCTGTATATCAGTACAGGCAGAATAGTTAGACTCCTTTGACAATCAGTATAGAGGAAATGAGGCAGTCTGATAACAACAATAATGCTTCATATTGGTTTTGTTGAATCAATCTTATAGATGCTTCAGTTCTCCCTAATTGATCCACAGTTCAAAATTTTTCTTGGGAATGATAGTTCAGATGCTTATTAACCCATTACCTTCTCTGTGAACTGACGCACAAGTAAACCCAAGGTGCTTATCAAAGACATTACCTGCTATCCACTACATCATTGTCCAGCACAAGCTTGTCAAGGAGCCTGGTTCGTTAATGAGAATGGGACCTCGAACCAGATCTCTGATAAATCAATCTGACATCAGACAACATAAGCTTATTCTTAAGAAAAGATGAAATTACATTAATTCTGGAAGTAGCATTCCTCTTCCTTCAATGAAGTTTATAATGTATATTCTATTAAAAAAATTGATGCAATTATTATTCCTAGCAGTGATTAGAAGGTAAAGAACTTTTCTGTATTGAATGTCTGAGTAGTGATATAGCTATTTCAGCTTGCTTTGCAACTGCTGTATAACTGAATAAAACATAGGTAGCTAGGCAAATATTGCAATCAATGCTTACTTAAAGAATATAATTAAAAAAAAAAAAAACCAAAACAATGCCCTCCCAAAAAAAGAAAAAAAAATCCCTGCTTTGTTAGGAAGCCATAGAGATAGTGACAGGAACTATATTATACTGGTACTTTCTTATTCAAAAAGGGGATTCTATTTTACATCTAAGGAGACTGAACAAGTATATATGGAGCTTTCTTAATTGACATGCCAATATTGGATTTAGTCATACAGTTTCACTTTTTTAAAGCTAAAATTATAGAACTAATCTTTGAATTATTTTTGAAGTACACTATCTAATCTTCAGAACAATTTTTAATTGTTACTAACTTTTCCAGAAAGATAAGAAAATTTCATATTCTTCTGAATACTTTGTTATAAATACAAATTCTACTAAGGGTATATGTAAAATGTTCTGTCCTGTACCTGAACCAATCAGTTAAACACTTTTTTTCTTTTTTCCCCCAGAAAAAAAACATGTCTACTAAAACTGAAGCAGCTACGCAATATGGACGTCTCAAGAATTTTCCAGTAGCATAATAGAAGTCCAGATATTTCCAATGTCTTTGTATTTGGCTGTGAATTTTGAGGTTGGTTACTACATGCACCATATACTTTCACTACAAAGGTAATCAGAATGATCAGTGCTTTAAATCATTATAGTGCCTTCTTAAGGTAATAGATCATTATATTACATTGGCAGCCTATTTTGTTACCAAATAATAAAGATTCATTCTGCCAGTAGATAAGCAACATTTTTGGACCAGTTCCAAAGTGCATTGCCATCTGAAATCTATGTGGGAAAGAATCATGATTGTCAAGCATTACAGTCTATTCTGGATTTAGCTGCCACATCAGATGCCAAATTCAGAAGAGCAGTAGTCCAATCTTTCTTCAGCTGGTGTATCTGGCATTTTAACTTTCACCATCCTCAGGAGATACCTGGCACAAATAGATCATCTACATTTTAAAGTTTGCTTCTAGGTTGAAACATAACATGCTCCTGCAGTATTCTTATTGGACTTATTTTAGTTGTTTAACTGTCTGACAGCAGCATGTGGAGACACATACGCATCTTTTTTTTTTTTTTTTTCAGAGTCTCTTATCTGCACCATCATTATATGTTGTTATATAGTCTCTGGACTGCAGCAGTGTCCTTTCCTCTCTTGCAGCCTGACCTTTATTTCCTGTACCTCTGTTTAAGTGATGACGACCAGCTTTGCTGGTACTGGATGTGTCTGGTCATGTTGGCCCCATACTTAAAGCGGAACTGGGGGAGACACTTAGCAACAGAATAGCCAAGGGCTTAATCTGAGCAAAGTGTACCTCCCTGTAAGCATCGTGCAGGTCAAGGTCCAACTCAAGACAAGTTTAAAACACACCTAACGTCTGTAGTCAGTATGCAAACATGACTGTGAGACAATTATCTTACTCCATAAATAGTGGACAGCCTAGGGCCCCACTGAGGTCTCCTGCAGGCCAGTAGGCCTGCACGTCAGGAT